>LPNX010252577.1:831972-869442 GCA_001517045.1 Pseudotsuga menziesii
GCGATGGCTACTCATTTGCAAGTTTGTGAAGATTTATGACCTGTCCCAAGATAACATTAGCCCTATGCATTATTTTACGTTATTGGAAGATTCAATTATTGATGCAGTATTAGTACCCATCTTACATGGTCGGCTAGTTCTTTTTGTACTATCACAACATGGCATGTTGTATAGGCAACAAATAGAAGTAGAGGGTTATATTGGAGCTCAAGTTTTGGCAGAGACTATCCATATCCAAGTTTTGGCAGTGGTTTCTTTGTCCGCCTCTCTAGTTTGAAGTCAAACTCTCCACTTACTGTGTCTCTTGGTCCTATGGAGCTGTGTGCACAACTTCTGCAATTGCCTAGAAGTCCATCTTCTCAATGGGTTGGAATTTCAGCTTACAGGCCTCTCTCTAAGGACAAAAATAATGTTCTTTTTTTACATGATGATGGTAGTTTGCAGATCTTCTCATTTGTAATGGGTAGTGGAACTCGAGGATTGGAATTAATAAGACATGATTGCAACATCAATTCAGAGCAGGTGAAAAAGCTAGGCCCTGGCGTCCTCAGTAATACAGCAAATGCTGGGATCAACCCAGAATTTCCACTGGACTTCTTTGAAAAGACAAGCTGCATTACTACTGATATGGCAAGATTTTCATGCAGATGGAATGTTTCACCATTCTGAGATGGTGAAACATATTTTTGGGAATGTCATTAGGATTTGGCAGCGCTTGAGAGTTTGCTCTATTTTCCCTGTAGGTTACATTTTTACCAAAAGGTTAGTTCTTTGCTTGCTTTTTGTACCATGAGGCATGATAAGGTGCATCACCAGCTGTTGGCTAAGGGTGCCTTACCGATAAAAGATGCTCAATCTTTAGATCCAGTAGCTTATTCAGATTTTATTTCTGAATTAGTAGCCTTACGGAAGAGGATATAAGCTCCATTGTATATACCCTCCACCTTTTGATTTGTTGTTTGTATATACTTTTATGTAAATATATGATGTACTTTTAATACAAATAGTAAAAATAAAGACTGACATTGCTCAAGCATTTATGCACGACTAGAAAATGGTTTTTCATGCCCAAGAGATATCTGAGGAGCACAAGGAAGCAATTCAAACCTGCAAGGATGTGGCTCCAAATTACTTTAATCTATGTAAATGGCCCAATGTGACCCACAACTCTCCTTGGATGAAATTGTAGAACCTCTAAAGGTAATCGGTGAAGATAACTCACCATCCATGTACATTTTATAATGCCGCAAGGAATTTCACAAGGCCTGATCTCTATAAAATATAGCCGAAAGCCTTAGGGAATCAGTCATGGCAGAGATGATTCACAAAGAGGATATAAAAATGATACCACAAGGAGGAAATCCTAAACAAATTTCAAGCTGAGCTGGTTCCCTATCACATTACCTAACATTTCATACAAGACCTTACTCAAGTCACTGACAATGAGGATTTAGTACATTTCAACTCAGATTGTGAGGATGGCCTCAAAGGAATTTGATAGGCAACTATGGGAGGAGTGAAGGCAATTAAGAATGGATTTATGATATTCCATGACAATGATATGGGGGTCTTAAACAATTTTTTGTGCAACTACTCATTGGAAAAACAACATAATGCCCTTTGCAACACCCCAAATAGGAATTGCAAATTGATATTGTATTCGGCATATATGGCCAAAACTCTAAGACCTTTTGAGATTACAAATTGGAAAAATCAATTAATCCAATAACCTCCAAACAAAGGTTCTAATATACTCCTTTTTAAAAAGCTTTTATTATAAAATGTCAATAATCAATCTTACGTAGGAGCACGAAGGTCGCCCTTTCAACAATTGGACAAGTTACCAATTTTCCTATGTCACAATACTTGGCAAAGAGAGATGCAAAAAGGTATTCTAGATCATGTTGAGGACAACGGCATGAGAGAGGATTTGGAATTGTCCCATTTTGTTATTTCTTTAGTTGAAGACAATGGTCCATGGGAAGGGTTTGGAATTGAGAGAGGATTTGGAATTGTCCCTATATTTTTTAGTTCATGTTTTGTAGTAGGAATCATTACTAACATTAAAAACTTAACCAGCAGATCAGAAATGTTACAAATAACCGTAATCGACAATATGTACCTTCGTAAGAAGAGTTTTTCCTGTTCCAGGTTCTCCATAAAGAATGACTCCCTTTGGAGGCTTTATACCAATAGCTTCATATAATTCAGGATGGGTCAAAGGAAGCTCCACTGCTTCTTTAATCTCTTGAATTTGAGCATCTAAACCTCCAACATCAGCATATGACTCCAATGGTGCCTTCTCAACTTTCATCACTGATACCATTGGGTCCACTTCATCTTGCAAAAGACCAACCACAGAGAGAACTTGCGCATACATCAAATATCCAAATATTTCACAATGGGCTCACCAGAGGCTAAAAAATACATTTGAACAAACATTTGGAAACAAAAAATAAGGTCAACAATTTTTTCTTGGGTTTTAAATTGAATTCTTAGATCATCTGAATGAATGCAACTGAAAGTCTGCTTAAAAAAACATCTAGTGTCAACTGTAAACCTCGTTTGACAGAACCCCTAGTCAATGTCAAACTTTTGCAATAAAGCGAAACCTATATCAACTCTAAAAAATCATTATACAAGAAAACACTATGCTAACTGTATTTACTGAAAATCTGGAGCAAACGGACACTGTTGACTTACACATCGATTCAAAATCTCTAGCAATGTAGCATATACTGTTTTGGAGAATATATTGCCATGGGTATTGAAAGAAACTTATCAGAATATCGGAGAATATTAGAAAATATTGTTAGAAGGCAACCTGAAAAACTATGAAAACTTTCTAGGTGAACCAAAATCCTGGTTTTGGAAGAAAATGGCCCATATACGCTGAAAACTTAATGTGAAATAACAAAATTTTTTAAAAGAGGAAATATAAAGGACATGGTAACAAGCTTAGCTAAACGCCCCACCAACATCATTCACCAGAATCGTAGACCCTGCATTGATAATGTGCAGCCGTTGGAGAAACCCCACCCTGTCAAATCTGCGACCAGGCTTAGCTAAACGCCCCACCAACATCATTCACCAAAATCGTAGACCCTGCATTGATAATGTGCAGCCGTTGGAGAAACCCCACCCTGTCAAATCTGCGAGCAGGTAGGCATAGGTGAACAAACCCCAAGCCATCGAATCTAGGAGTAGGAAAGTGTAGGTGAGAAAACCCCAGTCCATTGGATCGATGAGTAGGTGTGCTAATTCTGAAAACCCCAATCACCCAAGTCGATTATGGTCCGAAGAGGGCCTGCAAATACAACCAACATTCCATGGATGGTGCCACCACCATGGTTCCTTTCATCAAAACAATAACCTTGAATTCCAGCAATGCTAAACCCTTGAGGGAAAAAAGGTATTGATGGGATGCAGAATGGAAAACCAACGAATTAAGAAAAAATAGAATAATATCATTCACAAATGACAAGTGACTCAATTACTCATTACTCATAATTTAATATTTAGAAATTATAATATTTAGAAATAATATATTCAATCATAATATTTAGAAATAATAATTTAATGATAGTCACAAGAATATGAATTTCATAGGTCAAGTGCATACCTTCCAAGTATGAGTTGATAGCCTTGCGAATCAATCTTACCTTGGGGAACACAAACCATTTTATAGATATCACCATTGAAATAAGAGGCTTGAGGTGAACAACTATCACCTTTGAAATCATCTTATATATGCAATTGCAAAGTGATAATGGTATGAAATATTTGAATTTCATAGGCCCCAATCCACCTTTGGGATGGATTCTAGGAATATTGAATTTAAACTAGTATGCATTGTCCTAGTCATCTAAACTTCCTCCTCCACCTTTAATAGATCATCACCAATTATTTCTAAGAAGTCGAATCCACATAAAACTTAGTTGGTCACCCATATGACCCTAGAATCTTATCCATTTGGAAATATTAGAGGAAGGAACACAATTATTCCTTTGTCACTATAAGTTGAAAGAGATCCATCTTCTTTTCCTCGTCAAACATCCTTGAAAGAACACCACCAATTTTAGGATCTCCCCTAGGTTGGATTCGGATGGTTCTTTGTAGATATAATTAAAATGATTGACCCCTAGTCCAAAGGAAAAGAGAAGGGGAAAAACCATACTTGCCAACAAACATGATATGACCCTATTTGATGAAGATGAAGATGACCATGAAAATTGAAATTAAATGTTTATATTTCTTGACAACCCCTTGAAGGAGAGAAAAGACAAATCATATAAAGGATTTTGGAATCTCTTGATGATTTTAAACTTGTTTTCCTTTTTTCTCTAATATGATTGCTTATCTATATTTCACTTTGATGATGGAAAAAATAAAGGTGAAGAGACTTCCACTGTTTTTGCCCTTTATTTAACACTTGTAGAAATTGTAGAGAGATTAGGATTTATTAAATGATAATTAAACATGATTATGGACATGAATATGATGAACCAATTAATTGAATTTACCATATTAAATAATTGACCAATTTGATGTGCCATCTCTTAAGCGACGCTTATGAGGCTAGCCGTCGCTTAAGCGACGCTTATGAGACTAGCCGTCACTTAAGTGACACTTATGGCCACATTTTCAAAAAAAAAAATTATCTTTGTGATTTTTGGTAGGTTTAAAAGAAGAAATCCACGCGCCGTCGGATTTTTCTGTCAGATTTTGGATCGAAATGTAGTAGTGTAATGAAGACATTGTAATCTTTCTTGGAGATTATCGTTATGACAAGTCTAACAAAGCAGTGGTTAGAAGAGGTAAGAAGAGAAGTAGAGATCAAGGTGATGTAGATACATCTCTCTCTAACCAGGTAGTGTGGACTCAACAGTCTGGTGACCCGCAGGTGGATGCTACAGATACTGCTTCTACCTAGGGAGCTTTCACAGGTGCAAACTTCCATGCTATTAATAATTTGAACAACGAGTTTGACAAGAAAAAAGAAGAAATCGCTAGACTAAAAGAAGAGCTTGAACAGGTTAAAAAGGAACATGAGGTTTATGTTGCTGGTTTAATGAAGATATCTGAAGACAAGTAGAGTGAGCTAGAGGTGAAGAATGCCTCTCTTCAGGATGAGTTTCTAGGTGAAAACACTACCAATGCTGCCTTCATAAAGAGAATAGCCTTGCTTGAGAAGCAATGTGAAGATGCAACTGCAAGTGCAGCTTCATCTTCTTTCTCTAAGTTCTCTAAGTTATGACAGGAATATTGCTATGATGATGTTGTAGATTGGAAAAGATACACGAAAGATAAGCTTGAGAACATCACTATTCTTAGCAGTTTCCAGTTGAAGAAGGTCAGAATCATTTTGCGTGCTTGGGAATATATGAATGAAACAATTGGTGAAGCTATCAAGAAGGCGCAAGCTATTTGTGGGAGAACGTGGTATGTTGCTGATAATTGAACAACAAAAAGATGAGAAAGAATAGAAAATCCAGGGACTCAGTCATATCGGCATTGATGATGTGGATTAGTTAATAAAACAACCACTTGCTATTGAAGGGAAGATCCATATCTACATTCGTATTTGGCATAAATTGGCAAAGAATGAACTAGAAGATCATAAATGTAATGTTCAACTTGGACTTGAATCCGCTGACTATCCCAACCTAGGAGAACTGTTGGAGATTTGGAAAATATGGAGAGATTTTCTTGGATATTAACTTTATTTGGTTTTCTTGATCCCATTTTGAAGGGAATTGATTCTTTTGTAATAGTTATTTAAGGGGTAATCTTCAGATGTATTAGGAACTTTTGGAAGGGAAAATATTTGGACAAGAGACTGAACATACCTCTGTGTACTTGAGGTTTATGTAATTTCTTACAGAACTTAATTTAAAAACAGTATTGATATCATTTCACATCTCTTGTTATTGATTTGATTCATTTTCTTTAACAGATCATGGCTTTTCCTGTTTCAGATAGATTGATATCTCTACTAGTGTATTGCAATTAATAGATGCATTTATGAATAACTTTGATTTCTCTCTGTTACTGATTCATGCATTGATGAAGCTTTAAAAGAATTTATTCTGTTAATTGTCTTTATCTATTTCTACAAATGATTCAAAAGTGATATTTAGAAAGATAAACATGCTGATTTTTCAATCAATGTGCATTTGATTCTTGCGTAGGATATTTCAATGCGTTACAGTCTGGGTTTTCACCCTTTGTTGGAAGTCTTAGACACCTTTTCATCCACCTACACAACTAAGGCTTCAACAAGCTATAAAAATAAAAAACAAAATAAAAAACTAATATAAATAATTAACATGAGAATTAAGAGATTTAACTAATATAAATAATTAGCATTAGAATTAAGTCAAAGATTTAATGGGTATGGATAAGGATTGAATTGTGTTTTAATTAAATTAAAAAGGAATAAATTTTATTGAATAAAAGCTAAAACAATTATAATATAAAGTAATTAAATTGAAGTAAAAGTTAAAAAAAAATGATATATGAAAGGAGTTTTAAAATAATAATTGATTAAATTTGGTTAATTATAAGTTAAATAATATTATTAGAGGAACCCGGATTAACCCAGAAAACAACTCCGACCGGACATTTAAAATTTTGAAGCATGGGTTTTCTAAAGATGAAAAGAGCAAACTAAAATTAGTAGTTTTGAAAAACAAAGTCGAGGATCCCACCCAAAATTAGATCGAAGTTCCGCATCCCACTTTCTGCAATGCGGAAAATGGAAGTGGATGAAAACAAAAATTGCGGAAAAAAAAAGAAAGTTCAGATTTTCGCATTCCGCAATGCGGAAAGCAGAAATCGAGAAATAAGATAAAAGTATGAGACAAATACTTTTCCGTGTTCCACCTTCCGCAAAGGAACACAGAAATAGAAAGTTACAAGCTAGTAATAAAACTATCTGTATTTCCGATTTCCGCATTCTGCAGTGCGGAACACCGAATACGGAATGTGCAAATAAAATATTGTGGGCAGTTTTTTGTTCTTTCATTTCATATGGGCATACTTGCTCATGTATTTTTTGTTTGGGTTCAAATTAGATCCCCCAAAACTATATTCATCGGTAACAAGAATGAACGATCCCTTTGAATAATGATTTAGGATGAGCAAACCCTCAGAATTTGTACATAACATTCAGGTTTGAATCCGGCAGTAGATTGAATGTATGAATACCTATGGCCAAATAAACTCTCTTATGACTTAAACCTTGGTTGTGAAAGGTGTCTATCAAGATGCTTAAGACCCAGATCCAAAATTATATATATTTTCTTGTTTTTTTATTCAAATATCAGTTTCCTCTTTCCACAGTGCAGAAATAGGTAATACAAAAAGTTTTATTACTAACTTGTAAATTCCGATATCCGTGTTCCGCACTGCAGAATGCGGAAATCAGAAATACAAAAAGTTTTATTACCCTCAGAATTTGTACAGAACATTCAGGTTTGTTTTAAACTGAAGTAAAAGTTTAAAAAAATGATATATGAAAGGAGTTTTAAAATAATAACTGATTAAATTTGGTTAATTATAAATTAAATAATATTATTAGAGGAACCTAGACAAATTCAGAAAACAACTTTGGCCGAACATTTAAAATCTTGAACCATGGGTTTTCTAAAGATGAAAAGAGCAAACTAATATTAGTAGTTCCGAAAAAATAAGCCAAGGAGCCAACCCAAAAGCAGATCGAAGTTTCACATCCCACTTTCCGCAATGCGGAAAAAGGAAAGCGAATGAAAACAAAAATTGCAAAAGCGGAAATTTGAAAATAAGATAAAAAATATGAGATAAATACTTTTCCGTGTTCCACATTTTGCAGAGGAACACGAAAATCAGAAGTTACAAATTAGTAATAAAACTTTCCGTATTTCCTATTTTTTGCATTCCGTAGTACAGAACACAGATATCGGAATTTACACGGATTTGCACATTCCACATTCCTTGTTCTGCACTACGGAAAGAGGAAGTCTAATTCGGTTGCTTTTGGCCATTTGGAGGATTTGGGTACAGATCTGGATAAATTGTGGGCAGTTTTTTGGGCAACCAGGGCTTGCTGACCGGGAATCCTTAATGTGTGTGGGAATTGATATTGGGGCAAGGGATGAGGGGGATGTGATTAATTTTAATTCGTAATTCCTTGTCCTTGGAGGGGTCCTTTCGAAACATTATTTGCAAGGGAAATCAATGCATCGATGATTCTCCCCTCCGTAGATCTTCAACAACATTTGAAATAAATCCATTGAAATCCATTGATCTTCAGCATTGCAACCAAGAATCATAGCATGTGGAAAATAGTGCTATTGGAACACTTTGCTACCTGAAATTCAACAAATATATTACTAATTTACAACTGACTTCACTCCTGTGTACCAGTGAATACAATGATTTGTGTTTTCTTTTTCATATTGTTTTTAGAATTTTCAACTTACTTTGCATCATCAATGAGTGATTTGTGTTTTCTTTTTCATATTGTTTTTAGAATTTTCAAATTACTTTGCATTATCAATGACTTTATATGAGAGCTGCATCATTTATATGTATCTTCACCAAAGAAGTTACCCCGCAGGCAAGTCACTGAAGTGTTAGATTCAGCCCCATGATTTTGTTTTAAAGAAAGATGAAGGAAATCTAGAGAACGCTGAATTGGCGGCTTCATCTATCGATGCCAAAGATACAAAAATGACATAGAGGCCCCCTTGTCGTTCAGAAAGGAAGTCAAATTCAAATCCGGATGGATCGCTGCTTAACTCGACCATAGAAAACTCAGATAACATGTTCTCATAGAATGGCATTTTCTGCAGAAAGCCCACAAAACGAGTGGTTTCCATGATACTGTCGATATTGGGATTCCAATAAGAGGAAACGACCGATAATTATCAAGCAGATGGATTGAGCAAGACAAAGATGGAAGATTGAGCAAGACCGAGCCTCAAATAGGAGGAAAAGGTGATAATTATAGCAAAAAATTCAATACCGACAGTCAAATAAGCAATCTCTCAATGGCACGAAGCCATAAACCAAACTCACACATAAATTGTATTGCCAGAAAATACATAACTGAATAACAATCAATACCAGGCTCAAAACACCAAAGCATCAGAACCAGGATTGTGAGCTTTGATGAAACCCATAAGCTATAGCTGCAGCGGTGGGTTCATTAATGATTGTGATGACATTAAGCCCAAGAATGGTAGCAGAAGATTTGGTAGCCTTCCTCGGAGAATTATTAAGTGCTTGAAGGAAACTTGGTGAACACGTCTAGAAGAAGGAAGACCAAGCACGCAATTGTGAGACACTTGTTCCATTGTCATTCGACAATAGACAAAACACATGTCAGAACACGTGTAGTGTGTTAATGGCCAGGGAGATGAGGAATCTTGCGAGACTATGCCTACATAGCGAAAACGCCTTCGGCATAATTAAAAATCATTATAATTTTAAGCTTTGAAAATCATTCTATTTATAAGTTTTGAATGTACTTATTGATTAATTTTAAATCTCAAAACATATTTATATGAGTTTAGAAAAAACGAAATAGAGGGGAGTGGCCATTTTAAAGGAATTCTATGCTTAAGAAGATATTAGATCCTCTATTAAAAAAGCTAGAGTTTATGAGGTTCATTTCCCAATCAATGGTTTGATGGTTTTTTTAAAAATTATTATTATTATTATGTATCTTGTCAATATCACTATATGTGGGGTTGGTATGTTTTGGGGGTAAAGATAGATATTATAAGCTTTGGATGCTATTATGTTTTGGCTCCAACACTCAAGGGTGAGAATCCCTTTTTGGATCCTTTTTTAGCCTACACAATATCAAAAATTTTGGTCACTAGAAGGTTATCATTGACTCCTTAATTCTACAATCTCTGCTTGGCTTAAGCATGATGACCAACTATTTCAAAAATATTTCCTAATTAATTGGTTGATTTGTTGTCTAAAAAATCCTTTTTGGAGATTGAAGGTTTCTATCTCTTTGAGTTTTGGTCTAGTGGTTTTCTTTCTTCCAACAGACGTTTTCAGACTATTATGTCTTGAGTTCGTGTGACCTAGTGTTATGTTTTTTGGTTGAATATGGTGTTGTTTTGGACTATGGACTAGCTCCTTCTTTGCTCTTCATTTTTGGGTCTTTTTGTATATCTTCTTTACCTATGGTATTTTTCTTTTAAAGGATTCTATGAGACCTATTTGTTGTGGGCCTTTTGATATTTATGTACTACTTTTTTATATACTTCAATAAAATATAGAAAAAAACTAAATACAATTAAAAAAAACAAAAATATTTCAAAAAAAATAATGAAAGATTGGAGCGTACCTTGCAGCTGCAACAACTTCCCAAAATTCTATAAATTTCGGGACCCTCCTTTTATCTTGTTTTGCTCAGCTTGTTTGGGTTTGCTTGATTTTGCTGATGTTTGTTCAAGGAATATCTTTATGCCAACGTTGTTAATACTGTTCTATGGCTCACATTGAGTTCTTAACCCGCCATCGGGGCTATGGATCGGAAATGCAGTTAACTGGGCGCCCACCGTTGCGGAGATGCAGTTGAGAGACGGTCCGATCCAAGGTATACTGCCTTCGATGCGCTTTAATTTTATTTTCTCATTATCGGTGGCTTTATTGGAATACTGTTGGAACATTTTGTCTCTATAGTTTCCACCATTGCGGATGATGTATTGCAAGCCCCCGATGGTTGTATTAACCTCTTCTGATCCCTGCCATTTTGATTCGCGAATCCTTAGTATTTTTAACTTCCGCTGTTGCGGCTCTAGAAGGGACTATTCTTCAGATTGAGTTGATTTATGTTTGCCGCTTTGCTGATCTTTTTCACTTAAGTCATGTTTTTTCTACCTCCGATGATGACTGGTCTGCAAAACTCGTTGTCTTTACGGTTTCCACTGTTGCAGCATTCCAACCATTTCATGGTCGAAGGTCTTAGTCTGGTGAACTCTGATGCGGAAGGTTTTAGTTGTTGCTCTTGCTGATGCTTCACTTAACACTGTGGATCTCGTAGTCATTTCACCGTCTGCCATTGTGGAGAAGCAGCTGACATGATCGTCGATCCCCTAGTCAGTTTGCCGCCCGATGGTCATGTTTTTCCCGTCGATTGTTTGTTTACTAGGATGTATATATTGGGGGATTGGGGTTTATTATTTTCTATTGTTTTCTTTGTGAATTGCCCATGCTGTCATTGTCGTTTCGAGCAGGCCACTGTACTCACTGCCCTGCAGCCCAAAAGACACATGCAACACTAATGAAAGGTTTAGGTGCTTTAAAAAAAGAAAGGAAAGAAAAGGTACACAATTTTACTCAAAGATTTTTTGCTTACCTTAAGAAATTCTCTGCAACTAATAAGCCCTCGGACAAAGTTTTGATTGAGTATTATACCTCAGCTTTAGGTCCTAATTTGGCTATGTTCACAAAAGCTCAAGTTAAGCCTACATTATCAGAGACTTACGAAGAAGCAAAAAGAGTAGAGGCTGAAAAGGAAAGTATAGAAGATTATCTTGAGTAGTCTGGAGAAAACAATTCCGGCAAGAGAGCCTTATTGCTGTCTAAACCTAAAGAGGAGCAATCACATGATTTTGAAGGGATGTTAAAAATGATGCAAAATATATCCAACAGAATAATAGATCTGGAGAAAGAAAAGGAGGCTCAAAAAGCATATAAGCCTTATTACAAAAAAAGAGAGGATAACAACCAAACCAAACCTCCTCCATACGGTTCAACATCAATGAATTTAACAGAGGTGGGGATGGATAATTTTTGCACTTTTCACCAACAACCCCATTCTGAAAAGAATTGTCCTCAATGGATAAATTCAATGACATTGGTGATGAATCAGTTGTTGGATTCTAAATTAACCGAGGACAGTGATGAAGAGGAAAAGGGTAGTAAAACCATAGAAACACAAGAGAATGATACCATGTTTTTATGGGATTGTGTCTCGCTTTTTGGTATAGAAAGAAGCACTCTAAAACCTGAGAGTATACCATAAATTCAAATGACAACAAAAGGCTTGGATGTGGTAAATAAAGACAATTCAATGATCTCAAAGATTAAGAAGTTGCAAGAGAATGTCAGGAAACAACCAAAGAATAATGTTGATGGCAAAGTACCTGAAATAACCATTATTAGCCAAGATTCGAAGCAAATAACCAAGACTGTTAAGCCTATGGAAGACCAAGTAGGTGTTAACAAAGAAAATACTAAAAGGCTTGAAGAACCAGAGGAAGAGATACCCACCGAAAACCAACCTGTGGAGGAAGATGTCGAATCAATTGGGGAAGGGAAAGCTAGGTTTAAAACCTCGCCTTCCTTTTGACTTTGGAAATTTTGAACCATAAAGTGCATAATTGTTTGGTAGATTTTGGGTCATCAGTGAATGTTATGCCACTCGCAGTCTACAAAAAAATTAATGGGCAGCCAAAACCTACTGCTTGGGAAGTTACTCAACTAGACAAAACTAGTGTCAAAGTAGTTGGGGAAATGGAAAATGTTCTCATTCATTTATCCACAAATGAAAAGATATGTCAATTTATTGATATTGTAGTGGCAGACATACCGGATGGGTATGGACTTATTTTGAACCGAGACTAGTCTGCAAGATTAAAGAGGTATTTTGCTTCAGATTGGTCACATTTATGGCTGCCTCATAAAGGGGTCCCAAACCAGATTAAAATCTTAAGGGAACCTTACATGAAGCACACTATCACTAAGTTGGAAGAAGAAAATGAATCAACAAATTCTATTTTGGGGAATTATCTAATGGAGCTTGAACTAAGACGTCATGCATGAGAAGAAGCCAGCAATATAATAAACACTCATCCCAATCTCCTTCAATGTTCACGGGCTGATGGGATCGATTGTAAATTGGTAGACGTAGTTTCGGTTTCAAAGTAGCAGAACTAGATAATGGTTAGGTGTTTCACATCTGCAATCGAGCCTAGCCCCTTGACTCGTAAGTTGGTAGATCTATAGGTGTGGGAAGAGAACTAGTCAGGTGGTGGTTGGTTCTAAAAAAACAATTTTACTTTGATGTTTGTTTTTGATAACCTTGTACATAAATAATTTGATGCAGCTTTTTCACTTTGATTTGCCACTGTTGTTTCTAGTTATTTTTTGTTTGTTTTTGAATAAAAGAGGCAAATTTTTGGTTGCATGGAAAGCGTCAGGGTTCTTGATTAACTGAAATATTTGGGATAAGACTATGCATTCTTGGTTGAACTGATAGAATTTCTTCTAGTAAGTAGTTTTCCTAAATGGCTATACGCTCTTTGAAGTCCTACTTAACCCTTGAAAATAACTCAGAATCAAAAGGTCTAGAATACCATTTCGAGGCTCCATTTACTTCACATCTAAAATATCCTAGGGGGTGATAGCAAAGGACCCACGGAAAGGAAGCAAGGTAAATAGTTTATTATATATAAATGATCCCATGCCATGATCTTAAAATCCTAGAGGCTATCAAGAGTCAAAACTCCTAAAAGAAGCAATACATATCAAAGCAAAGTATAAAAAACGTGAATATCAATTTGCCAAAAGTTCTTCTCCATCTGTGAGCTGAAAATTAAATACATCTCTCACACAAAAGGACACTATGGATAGAAGAGCCTAAATAAAATTCAGAAAGAAAGGCATATGGAGGACTCAAAAGAACAAAAAGTTCAAAAGGCACAAAAGTGCAATTGGCATGGGAATGAGGAACAAATGAATTTTTCTGTTTACCATATGTTAAGATCCTATGGTGTCCAAGCTAGAAACTACCCAAAGACAGAGGTAAAATAAAACTCACCTACTAAGCCTCAAAAGAGTTATCTGGACTTTGAATATTTTGGTGTTCCCATTTCCAAAATTGGACTGTCATCAATGATTTAAATGCATGTGTTTGCCATTTTAGGAATACAAGTATCTAGAAGAATTCAACTTATGGGTTTAATGATTAAACAGTCTTCTACTGAGAGAAAAGCTGATTCAGAAATCTGGGGTTCACTAGGTAGTCTCCAATTGTTGCAGCTGCAACAATTTCCCAAAATTCTAAAAATTTTGGGACCCTCCTTTTATCTTGTTTTGCTCAGCTTTTTTGGGTTTGCTTGATTTTGATGATGATTGTTCAAGGAATATCTTTATGCCAACGTTGTTAATACTGTTCTACGGCTCACATTGAGTTCTTACCCCACCATCGGAAGTTGTTGAGGCTATGGATCGAAAATGCAGTTAATTGCGCGCCCGCCATTGCAGAGATGCAGTTGAGAGATGGTTGGATCCAAGGTATACTGCCTCCGATGCCCTTTACTTTTATTTTCCCATTATCGACAGCTTTATTGGAATACCATCAAAACATTTTGTCTCTACAGTTTCCACCATCATGGATGATGTATTGCGAGCCCCCAATGGTTGTATTAACCTCTTCCGATCCCCGCCATTTTGATTCATGAATCCTTAGTCTTTTTAACTTCCGTCGTTGCAGCTGTAGAAGGGACTATTCTTCCGATTGAGTTGATTTATGTTTGTCGCTTTGCCAATCTTTTTTGCTTAATTCATGTTTTTTCTACCTACGATGATGACTAGTCTGTGAAACTCGTTGTCTTTACAGTTTCCGCTGTTGCGGCGTTCCAACCATTTCATGGTCCAAGGTCTTAGTCTGCTGAACTCCGATGCGGAAGGTTTTAGTTGTTTCTCTTTTCGATGCTTCGCTTGACAAGGCGGATCTCGTAGTTGTTTCACCGTCTGCCATTACGAAGAAGCAACTGACATGATTACCGATCCCCTAGTCAATTTGCCGCCCGATGGTCATGTTTCTCCCGCCGATTGTTTGTTTACTGGGATGTATATATTGGGGGATTGGGGTTTATTATTTTCTATTATTTTTTTGTGAATTTCCCGCGCTATCATTGTCGTTTTGAGTAGGCCACTGTACTCAATGTTGGAACCATTCCTAGGTGGCGTCGCCGTGGAAATTTGCGAATTGTTCTCGCCAGTCGCACAGTGCATTGCCAAGTAGGCCTTTATTCCCATTCTACCTTTTCTGTTCAAATGGTTGAACTGAGGTTGTCGCCCTTGGTTACTCCCCACCTCTATGGTTAATGAATACCTAGGCTTACCTTTTTCAGCGCTTATATTGTTCAGGTAGACAGTATGGCTGTCTGGTGTGGGTATTTTTGTTGCTGAATGATTAGGTTCATTGCCGTTATGAGCTTGCGAGCCGCACTCGGCTGTTTGGGAAACCAATGCAGACAAGAATTATGCTGTCTGCACCAGTTTCTCCCAGTCTTTGTATGGCCGTCCGGGAAGGGTAGTTCCCTGTTAATTTGCGGAGGAGGGCATTTTCTTGTTTATTTCAGAGTACTGGGGTTTTGGTTTCCCAGTCTTTGGGTCACGGATTTGAGATGCTCCTCGCTTCGAACAAGATTGGGAATAGGACATTTTTTGGAATCATAGTGCCAAAGGTGTAGTTGAGACTGTTTTCCTCGACGGGGGGATTTTTTTTCATTTTAGCAAGGCCGTGATGTTATGAGTCAATTATGCAATTTTTTGTAGTCATGGGCAGGTTTTAGTTCTTTTTGCAGATTCATTTTTGTGCAGGAATGCTTGGTAGTTAAATGTTGTGTGTTTATTTTTCATAGCTTCAATCATGACTAGCCTAAACAAGGTAAATGCTCATGTAGTTTGTCTCCATTCTTTGAATATTTATTAGAAATGGCTCAACAGAACCTAAAGGATTTTGTGTATGACAGGGAGGTCCTTTTAAATATGAGATGTCTAAAAGGCAGAAGAAGAAGGCCCCTATAGTGGAGGAGGAACCCAATGTTCAGATTGTCACCAAGGTTGAATACACTTATAAAGACACCACATGCATAGTTGGTGTGGAACCTGAATATAAATGGGGGGAAATGTACATACTAATAACACATTGGGAGGTATCTGACATAGGTTTTGAGGAAGAAACTATATATGAAAACATAGAGAGATCTGCTTTGATGAGGGTTGCTACTAGACCTGAGCTTTTCCCGTGCTCAGAGGTAATTGGATGGATTCTGCCCAGGGCAGATGTAACTACCATGATTTTGGCCAACGTTGACAAACAGGGTTATGCTGCTTATTGCCATGGTTATGTATCACTAGCCTACCACTTACCGGAATCCCAGGTATACCTGACTGAAGACTGGCTAAAGAAAATCAATTTGGACCTAGTCGAGACTTTGAGAAGAATACTGGTACCTAGCAAGAGTTTCAGAACTAGGCCATCAGGGGAATATGACACTACTGTCCTGAGGACCCATTACAGGTTCATTGCCTTAATGTTGAACAAGATTTTTAGGAGAGCCCATGGTAAAAGATTTAAGTTGGGTTGGGTTCTTATCATCTTCTATGTTGCAACCCAAGGAATCGTGTTCAACTGGGCGAACATTGTATCAAACAGCCTCTCGGCCTGCATTGCTTCAGCATTGGGAGGGGTGTCCCAAAAAAAATTAGATTTCTACATGAGCTCTATACTGATTGATTGCATACTATGCAACCAACCCTTCCCAAACCTGAGGTGTATTTGGGACCGAGAGAGAACACCAGTATACTCAGCCTACAAGCCACTGTGGGCAAATAAGTACCATAGTCACTATAGAGAAGTGTGTGAACACTTCATTATGCCATTATATACATTGATTTTCTTAAAAGAGTTTAATTGCATGTCGGAAGAAGCATTGCAGGTTATTGAAGAATATGCGGATTACTACCTAACGGAGGATGGAATAGATATCAGAATGTATGGATGCTCCAGAGCACCTTCACTACTTCCAAAGTATGCCACTGATTATGTGGTACACAAGGAGGCAGTCAGGCAGGTCTTCTTGGATGGCATAGGGAGTTTTTTATTTGAACATAAGAAGGCAACTTATCCTCCCCTACCTTTCAGGTTGGGAAGCTATAAGTTCACAAGAGTTAAGAAAGCCGATGTATTTGCAGAAGAATTGGGAAAATAAATTTCCACAAGAATGATTCCCAGAATAAAGTGGTAGAGCACTGCAGAGAAGCAAATGTACATTTTGAGTATACAAGCCACTGGGATAAAGACAAATCAGTTTTCCCAAATGCAGAAAACATAACTACATTAAGAAGAAGATTTAAAAAGAAAATCACCAATAAAGGCGGGAAAGGACAAGATGAGCAGAAAAAGCAGAGGAAGAGGAAGCTAGAAAAAGAGATGAAGATGCTAGGAGACTAGCATAGGAAGCCGAAAGCTGGCTCAAAAATGAGGAGGAAGAAAAGAGAAAAGATGAACAAGAGGCAGCTAGAAATGCAGAAGAAGCTTCCAGGATTGAAGAAGAAGAAAGGAAAAGGAAAATGGATGAGGAAGTTAGGAAGAAAGAAACAAAAAGATTAAAACTGGCAGGGTCCATGATAGAGTAACAAGCTTCTGATCCTGTAGACATTCAGGGTCAGGATATGGGTAATCCTGATGTTCAAGATCTTGAGGCAGCTGCTAGTAGCACATTAGGATAGGCTGTTGTTCCTACCCTAAGACTAATCCCTTTCGAGTAGAAGAAAGGGGAATAGGTGCCGGACTTCAACACTATTTTTTACGATAAGGAAAAAAAAAGAATTGTGAAGAGGACCGAGAGGAAGGTCGATACTAGGGGGCAATTGGGTAAAATGATAAATGATACAACCGTGGTGTATGTGACAGACAAGGACCCAAGATACACTATCAGAGCTGGAGCAACATTGATCCATGCTTTTGAGGACAATGTGGATTGGATAATGACCGATCTTGAACAGTTAAAGAAATCTGCTACCCAACTAAAAGATACCCTAAGAAGGGAGAGAGAGAAAAGTAGTAGATTGAAAAGAAAGTTTGAAGACATGCAACATGAAATAAAGTATTCAAAAGTGGAGGTTGTCTAGGAAAGTCTAGAAAAATTGCAGCAGGAATGTCAAGGGATAAGGACTGAAAAGGATGAGTTGAAAACAATATGTGAAATACTTCATATAGAAAAGGACCAGCTGACAGTAAGATAGAGGAGCTGGAGTTACAGAAAGCTGCCTTGGAGGAGTCAGAGAGGCAATCTCAGGTGCAGACAACAGATCTTAAAGAACAAGCTACTTCATTACTAGCATCTCTATAAGAAGCCAGAGAACAACAAGCTGACCTTAAGCCTTTGAAGGAGCATGTTTTAGCACAAAGGAGCAAGATACACCAGTTGAAGTATCCATAGAAGAAGAGAGGTGCAAGATCTTGCAGGTAGACAACAGACTGGAAGAAATTTTGGAAACTTCTTCATATTTTGTGGACAGATCACAGGACATTTTAGAAGTCCTGAAGGGAAGAATGGTGAGATTAGAGGCCAATGAGGAAACCCCTACAGACCTGCCAGCAAAAGATCAAAAAGGCCTGAGACAAGACTATGATTTATTGGAATTTTCCATAAACACAGTCGAAGAATTCAAGAAGGCTGTAAAGAAAACAAAGGGAACTTGTACAGAGTTCTGTAGGATGCTTTTCATTACTTACAATCGTTTCCAGATTGCTACTGAATAGAGGATGCACACCTTTCCCGACCACAACCTGTTTTTGGAGATGTTGCAAAGTAGATATCAGGAAGATGAAAAAAGATTCAGCACATCAAATCCTTAGACAAGCAGACCCTGAGAAATGAAGTAGCTCATTCAGCAGTCAGTGTACATTTGCTAGAGGATCAACTTTGCTTGAGCTCATCCATGATCGAAGTAATAAGAAATTAAGCCGCTAAATTTGAAATCAATATTCGTTTTTTAGAACCTTCTGAGTTCGAAAACATTGCCTCAGAAGCTTCAGCATGGAATAAGTTCTTGAACAGTCAAGCGGGGCCCTCTTCATAAGTGTTTTATTTGTTTGTTTTTATTGTAATATATTGTAAATTCTATAAGCACTTAATGTAAGAAAGTGTGGGAGGTGAAGCATTGGGGAAGCCCAAGAGTCATTTGTGTTCAGCCCAACAATTTTGCTTTTGTATAAATATAGAGGAATCAGATGGGAGAAGGGATTTTTCCCAGAGAAACTTGTGAAAGACTTGTTGTAAGAGGAACTACTTCGTTTTGCAATAATAAAATTACAATTTTGCCTGTTGGAGAAAGTGTTGTGTGGAATGTTCAAATGTGATGAAATGAACAACGTTGAAGGGGAACTATTTCATTTTCAGTTGTGTTTCATTAACTGTGAAAGCGTTCTAACTTTCTGAACCTATGTTCTTATTCAAATGTTCTCTAGTTTAATCTGTGATAATTTCCAGTATGAGTAATGAATGTTTTAACAGATGACGAGCTATCTTGTTGTGCATATCTTTATTCATGTTTATCTGTTTTGATTTTAAGAACAACTATCTGTGATTTATCTTAACATATGAACAATATTACATTACTCATGAATTAATAATCTTGCTCCCTAGGGATAGCTTAGTTAGTATTGTTTTTTAGTTGTGTGTGATTTAGATGTGAGAGAGTCTAAGACGAGAGGTAAGAACCTGCGCATCACATTGTGACCACTCCTCGCATTCTTCATCAATATGCATCTTAGATAGGCACTTGCATATCATACTTAAAGTCAAAATAAAAAATATACACGGTGGACCGGGCCGCAATCGGTAAAACCCTTTGTTTTGTAACTTGACCTACAGTAGCCGGATTGCAAATCGGACAGATTCCCTACACCAAGTAGTCATGGGCTAGTTGGGAACGTTGATTAGGGATAATCCCTTGCTGTTGTTGCCTGCGAATTTCCACACCTCAACAGTTTTTGGCGCTAGAAGGAGGGCTACCAGTGCATCACTAGCCGGGGAAATCCATTTCCTCGAAATAACTCCACCAGTGATAGTTTTGAAAGTAGTTTATTTCCTAATCCAAATACTGAAGAAAATAGAGAACATTTGTCTACTATAGACAACCAAGTAGTCAATGATCTGAGAAGACACACACGGGCCTATGTAAAGAAAATTGGAGGATTACCCATTATCCCTGATTTACCCTGAAGGGAATACAAGAAGAAAGATCATCCCATCTTGGAAGATTCAGTGTTGGTTGGAGATTTGGAAGAGTTAGTAGAGGTAGCGTTACAAAAAGTTGTTCAACCTTTGAATCAAGTAGGCCCAAACACACCTTACTGCTCTCCTGTGCATACTCCTATTCCTTCAACTCCTTACTCTCCACCCAGACTCATGGAAGGTGTAAATGCGAATCCCTAAGTTTGATCCAAATGAGAAGGTTGTAGTAGATGACCATTTTCAAAGTTTCTATTTGGAAATAAAAGGATTAAGGGTTGGGGAACATGAGAATGTAGTTTGTAGAATTTTTCCACACACCCTTAAAGGAGCAGCAACATCATGGTACTTTGGTTTGCCTGCAAACTATATCCCAGACTGGGATACCTTTGAAAGGATTTTTAAAAGTAAGTATGCAGCCCAAAAGACACATGCAGCACTAATGAAAGGTTTAGGCGCTTTAAAAAAAGAAAGGAAATAAAAGGTACACAATTTTACTCAAAGATTTTCTGCTTATCTTAAGAGCTTCTCTACAATTGATAAGCCCTCGGACAAAGTTCTGATTGAGTATTATATCTCAGCTTTAGGTCCTGACTTGGCTATGTTCGCAAAAGCTGAAGTTAAGCCTACGTTATCAGAGACTTACGAAGAAGCAAAAAGAGTAGAGGCTGAAAAGTTAAGTATAGAATATTATTCTGAGCAATCTGGAGAAAAAACTTCCGGCAAGAGAGCCTTATTGCTGTCTAAACCTAAAGAGGAGAAATAACATGATTTTGAAGGGATGTTAAAAATGATGCAAAAGCTATCCAATAGAATAATAGATCTAGAGAAAGAAAAGAAGGCTCAAAAAGCATATAAGCCTTATTACAAAGAAAGAGAGGATAACAACGAACCCAAACCTGCTCCATACGGTTCAACATCAATGAATTTAATAGAGGTGGGGATGGATACTTTTTGCACTTTTCACCAACAAACCCATTCTGAAAAGAATTGTCCTCAATGGATAAATTCAAAGACATTGGTGATGAATCAACTGTTGGATTCTAAATTAACCAAGGACAGTGATGAAGAAGAAAAGGGTAGTAAAACCATATAAAAACAAGAGAATGATACCATGTTTTTATGGGATTGTGCCTTGCTTTTTGATACAGAAAGAAGTACTCTGAAACCTGAGAGTATACAAGAAATTCAAATGACAACAAAAGTCCTATATGTGGTAAATAAAGACAATTCAATGATCTCAAAGATTAAGAAGTTGCAAGAGAATGTCAGGAAACAACCAAAGAACAATGTTGATGGCAAAGTACCTGAAATCACCATTATCAGCCAAGATCCGAAGCAAATCAACAAGCCTATTAATCCTATGGAAGACCAAGTAGGTGTTAACAAAGAAAATACTAAAAGGCCTGAAGAACGAGAGGAAGAGATACCCGCCGAAAACCAACCTGTGGAGGAAGATGTCGAATCAATTGGGGAAGGGAAAGCTAGGTTTAAAACCCCACCTTTCCTTTTGACTTTGGAAATTTTGAGCCATAAAGTGCATAATTGTTTGGTGGATTCTGGGTGATCAGTGAATGTTATGCCACTCGTGTTGCCACCTTTCACACACCTGGGTCACGTGACAAAAATATTCAAGCCACTCGGTGTGTCCTTGCGGGCAAGTCTCGAGTCAAGGCTATCACCTTGTTCTTGACTCCTCCATTTAGGCTCAACTCCTAACGAAGCCAAGGGGGGTAGACCCTATTAAGTTACTAAGGATAATTACTTAGTGTTGTGATGTTAAACTGAATGAGTTACTTAGGGGTTTGCAATTTAACTATAGATAATCAAATATGACAAGATACAAAGATGAACACACGAAAGCACAATGCTGAGACACAATATATATATAAAACAAGAAAATAACCAGTGCCTTAGAATGGAGTCAAAAAATAGAAACAATGTAGTTGCATGTGATTGGAGTGAGTGTTTTGCGATTGCCTCTTGGTACGTTTTAAGTTAAATTTGAAGTGTGAGTTGATTAAAATTAGGCAAAGGGGGGACTCGAGATATACCCTAGAGTACTTGGAGTATGTCCAAAACTAAACCTTCACAGCTACCCGCAAGGAATATGTGGGATGAATGGAGTCTCTAGGGCTATTGTTCATAACGCACCCGTTAGGGTGTGACAGAGATCGACGCCTCGAGGTCACTTTTGAGAAGTTCCCACTTCCTTTGGGTATTTTGCCACCGTGATGGTTTGATCTAGGTGTTGGATTTTCACCTACTAGTTTGTTAATTTGGGAGAGTGAGTCCTAATTATGCTAGTCACTCAAGTGCTTTTGATACAGCTTGAATGATTGAACGAACCACAGCCAAGTGCAGAGCATACACACCGGAGTCTTGTCAATTTTAGTAAATTTTACAATGGGTGTTCTTGTTTAAAATAAAACCCTCCAGGAACCTCTTTCGATCCAAGTGGATCTCAATCGGGGAATCAAGGAGGGGTTAATTTTATAATAGCTGAAAAACAAATGATAGAAAATCAAATAGATGCACAATTCTAGTTTTCTAATTAGTCCTACCATGAATCTCTTTCCCCTATCGGGTCAATCGGGAAGTCGTGGGGTAAGTATTAAGATTACTTTGAAATATAAAGTATGGAATATGAAATTAATAATGAAATAAATTATACTACCCTGCAGATTAGATCAACCAATTGGGGAAGGGATTGGATTTTCACCTACTAGTTTGTTAATTTGGGAGAGTGAGTCCTAATTATGCTAGTCACTCAAGTGCTTTTGATACAGCTTGAATGATTGAACGAACCACAGCCAAGTGCAGAGCATACACACCGGAGTCTTGTCAATTTTAGTAAATTTTACAATGGGTGTTCTTGTTTAAAATAAAACCCTCCAGGAACCTCTTTCGATCCAAGTGGATCTCAATCGGGGAATCAAGGAGGGGTTAATTTTATAATAGCTGAAAAACAAATGATAGAAAATCAAATAGATGCACAATTCTAGTTTTCTAATTAGTCCTACCATGAATCTCTTTCCCCTATCGGGTCAATCGGGAAGTCGTGGGGTAAGTATTAAGATTACTTTGAAATATAAAGTATGGAATATGAAATTAATAATGAAATAAATTATACTACCCTGCAGATTAGATCAACCAATTGGGGAAGGGATTGGATTTTCACCTACTAGTTTGTTAATTTGGGAGAGTGAGTCCTAATTATGCTAGTCACTCAAGTGCTTTTGATACAGCTTGAATGATTGAACGAACCACAGCCAAGTGCAGAGCATACACACCGGAGTCTTGTCAATTTTAGTAAATTTTACAATGGGTGTTCTTGTTTAAAATAAAACCCTCCAGGAACCTCTTTCGATCCAAGTGGATCTCAATCGGGGAATCAAGGAGGGGTTAATTTTATAATAGCTGAAAAACAAATGATAGAAAATCAAATAGATGCACAATTCTAGTTTTCTAATTAGTCCTACCATGAATCTCTTTCCCCTATCGGGTCAATCGGGAAGTCGTGGGGTAAGTATTAAGATTACTTTGAAATATAAAGTATGGAATATGAAATTAATAATGAAATAAATTATACTACCCTGCAGATTAGATCAACCAATTGGGGAAGGGATTGGATTTTCACCTACTAGTTTGTTAATTTGGGAGAGTGAGTCCTAATTATGCTAGTCACTCAAGTGCTTTTGATACAGCTTGAATGATTGAACGAACCACAGCCAAGTGCAGAGCATACACACCGGAGTCTTGTCAATTTTAGTAAATTTTACAATGGGTGTTCTTGTTTAAAATAAAACCCTCCAGGAACCTCTTTCGATCCAAGTGGATCTCAATCGGGGAATCAAGGAGGGGTTAATTTTATAATAGCTGAAAAACAAATGATAGAAAATCAAATAGATGCACAATTCTAGTTTTCTAATTAGTCCTACCATGAATCTCTTTCCCCTATCGGGTCAATCGGGAAGTCGTGGGGTAAGTATTAAGATTACTTTGAAATATAAAGTATGGAATATGAAATTAATAATGAAATAAATTATACTACCCTGCAGATTAGATCAACCAATTGGGGAAGGGATTGGATTTTCACCTACTAGTTTGTTAATTTGGGAGAGTGAGTCCTAATTATGCTAGTCACTCAAGTGCTTTTGATACAGCTTGAATGATTGAACGAACCACAGCCAAGTGCAGAGCATACACACCGGAGTCTTGTCAATTTTAGTAAATTTTACAATGGGTGTTCTTGTTTAAAAGAAAACCCTCCAGGAACCTCTTTTGATCCAAGTGGATCTCAATCGGGGAATTGAGGAGGGGTTAATTTTATAATAGCTGAAAAAAAATGATAGAAAATCAAATAGATGCACAATTCTAGTTTTCTAATTAGTCCTACCATGAATCTCTTTCCCCTTTCGGGTCAATCGAGAAGTCGTGGGGTAAGTATTAAGATTACTTTGAAATATAAAGTATGGAATATGAAATTAATAATGAAATAAATTATACTACCCTGCAGATTAGATCAATGCTATATTTAAGAAAGATGAACGAAAAAGCAAAAAAAAGGACACAGATGCAAATCCCCCCAGGGGGGATGGGGAATGGGCTCGAAAGAGCCTATTCAAAAAATAATTTTATTAACAGCAGTTACAATATCATAGAACTGATATAATTCCTCTTGATCCTTATACGGATTGAAATCAAGAGCTTACAAAGTGCGAAAATCAAGGTTTTAGTCAAATGGGAGACCCCTGGGGGGATTTGAACGCTCCTGAGGCCACTTTCGAACAACAGCTTCCTTTCCTTTCTGTCAAACCTGCTAAAAACCAGCAAGCATAATTAGAATAAAATATGCCCAAAATCACTCTGAAAGTACCTTTGGGTCAGCTTACTTTTAACAAAAAAAAACTAAGTTAAGACTAGTTAAAAAGGGGTAAAGAGGAACCAAGGAAAGCAGGATTTCCTTGGGATCTTGGCTTGCCTTTTGGGAAGCCAATAATATGTGAAATTTTATTGCAGAATATGAAATTTAACGTACATAAAACAGAAATCAAATGCATTCAAACTACAAATTTTCTTTAAAATTACATGCAAAAAAGGACAATTTCCCTAAAGCTAGATCTAGAAAACTTATGAAACCTTTTAAGAGCAAGATCTAGACTATGAGATTTGAGAGGATAGATCTATGTTGAAATTACTTTTAAGATGATATATCTAAACAAAATCAAAGCTATGAACAAAGTAACTGGGTAAAAGAGATGACCTTGAGGGAGGAAGAGGAGGAGAGAAATGTTGGTTTCCTTGAAGATCCACAGTGGAGCTTTCAGTTGGAATGTCGATGAACAATTGCCTTTGGAAGGTTTTGGAGAGAGTGAAGAAGCAAACTAGATCAGCATCCTCTCCAATGTAGGAACCTGCAGCTCAGCTGTAATCAAGAAACTTGTCGAAAAACTTGTGAGATCCGATTAGTACATACACAGCGATTCAAAATAACATGCATATAAGCTTATACGACATGTTGAATCTAGATCTCTAAACATGCATCAAAGGAAAGAGATGGCCAATAAACTTATTGAAAATCACCTTTCCTGTCAAGATTATAATAAGCTTATTATCAATCTTAACAACGGATCTACAAGCAATTTAGCAAATCATGAACACAGATACAGGTTACCTTAGTAAAATAATGGCAATCATCATCCACACATATAATGGCACAACACCGTCTTTCCTCCAAAGCTTCTCTTTATTTCAAATGAACAATAACAACAGTACAATAGTAGCAGCACCTCAATCCCAGTTCTAACTAGCTTGGAAGAGGAGGCTGTGCCTGGATATATACAAGATACAAGACATCCAACCCAGGGGGGGCACAATTCCTCATGGAATCAGATGATGGAGAGTTCATCAATGCAGAACTGAAGCTGAACTGAGCCTACTTGTCAACCGTGGGCTTGATTGAGCTGACACATCAACCCATACACCGACACATCAGTCCACAGAGCATCCAGGAGAGTCCACACGTGTGGAGGAGAGAGAGAGGGCACAATTCCCCATGAAGATAGCTGAAGATCAACTTTGGATCTGATTTGATCACCTCCTTCAGTTAAGGATTTGTTAGATCCAGTTAATCTGCTTCAGATCTGACTGATTTCAATCAAATTGACTGAGAATCCACTGAATTATGATTTTGGATTTGCTCCATTATTCATCAATTTATTAATTAAAATAATCAATAATTGATTTTTGGGGCTTTCTGACCCGAGTGATGGAAAATAACTCAAAACTAGGAAATAGTGGGTCCATGGGTTTACGTGGTGCTCTTAGCTTGAAAATGAGCACCTACATGAATGAAACTGATTATTTGGCCCACTTTTATTACAAAATCAATTTTTCCAATTAAACTATTAAAAAATAGCCTAAGTTTTGGAAAAATTAAATTTTTAATAAAAAACACTGAAAAAACTAAAAAATTGAAAAATTGAAAAACACCTAGGGGGACTTAGACATGTTCATATGACTCAACCATGATGTCTAGCATGCTTATACATTGACACATAGACTCTAATAACCTCAATAGGCCTAAATGCCAAGCCGACCACCCCAACTTTGGAGGTATGGAGTGAAAAACTCAGAAATGATAAGTTGTTTATTCAACAACCAATAATAACCAAGGGAAAAAACACCATGGGATGATCAGATTGACAAATAAAGTCTAAGAGACCGAGTCTTTTATAGACACTATCATGCTAGAACATTTATTACAATACCCCCATGGGGTATGAACATGTAATATAATACAACAAGCACTTCCCAGAAGTACTTCCAAAGGTCTTTTGAAGTCCGAAAAAGTTAACCCTGTCCGGTTCACCAGGCTCACTTGATAAAAACCACTAAGTACAACTTAGGTGGTAACATTCTGGCTCCCTCTAGGGACACATTCTTTGACTGATCTTCTATTCAAAGGAGAGGATGTGAGAATTCTGGAATCTCTGGGTCCTGCAAGGCAATTAGAGTTTGTCAATAACATGTATACATAAGAAAAAATTAACTATAAAAGCAAACTAATGTACATAATTAATCTATAATGTGCAAAAATGAATATTTTACAAAAACTAATATACAAAGGAAAATTTTCAACATGGTACAAAATAACTATAATACAACAATATCTATGATACAACAATATGATATATACAATTTAGAAATACATGCAAGGCAAGGTTTAGAAATTGGCCCTGAAACCACCGATGCCAATAAAGGCATCAAACCGTGTTAGCGATAAACAACTTGAGGAGGAAACCATTCACTGGAAGGCTCAACCTTTCTCCTTCGAGGTCATTTAGACAGAAGGAGTTCGTTCCTGCTATTTCATCGATGATGTATGGTCCCAACCATAAGCTGTCGAGCTTTCCATGTTTCCCAGGTTTTTCCCGTCATTTGTCCCAACGTAAAACCGTGTCACCTACTTGGAAGGACCCTGGTCGGGTGGACTTATCAAAGGCTCTCTTGACCTTGTCTGAATTTTTGATACTATGGTCAAGAGAGTCTCTTCTGCTCTCATCTAGCTCGATCAACTGGTTTATTCTATTCTGGATGGCCTCTTGATCTGAGCTGAAGGTCTGGAGGAGTTGATAAACTGGAAGCTTTAGATGGACTAGTAAGGTGACATCAAGGCCGTAGACTAGTTCGAAAGGGATCCTCCCAGTTGAACTTTTCTTAGTGATCTTGTCGGCCCATAATGCTAATTTGATTTTGCTATCCCAAGCCTTCTTATTGTCGCCCACAATTTTTTTGATTATGGTCATTAAGTTCTTGTTACTTGATTTTGCTAGACCATTTCCTTGGGGATAGTAATTGGATGAGTGAGATAGGATAATGCCGTAATTGAAACAGAAAGATGACATCTCAGAAGAAACAAAGCATGGGCCATTATCCGTGATTGTTCTAGCTGGCACACCAAATCTTGTGATAATCTTATCTTCTAAGAAATCCATGACTATAGCATCGGTTGCCTTCTTGGTGGGTATCGCCTCTACCCAATTGGTAAAATAATCAGTGGCGGTAATAATCCAAGAGTAACCATTACTCGAGTTATCTTTGAACTTGCCGATGAAGTCAAGGCCCCACTGCTGGAAAGGGGCTTGGACTACTATTAGATTTAGAGGCAAGGCTCTCATTTGTTGCTTTCCGGTGAATAACTGACACTGGGGGAAAACTTTGACAGCATTGTGCACATCTGAAAATAGGTTTGGCCAATAGTATCCTACTCTAAGGATTTTGTGGGTGGTTGTTTTTGCTGCAAAATGTCCACCACAAAATCCTGAATGGAACTCAACCATGATTTTCTTGGACTTAGGTTCATCGACACATCTAAGTATTAAACCATCAGGGTTTCTCCAACCCAAACCATCTTTTGTCAAACAATACTTAGTTGCCTTTAACCTTAATGCTCTTATTTTATGGCCAAGTAAGTGATCGGGGCATGTAAGGTTGCAGAGGAAAAATATGATGTCGGTGTACCAGGGGTGCTACTCTAATCTCTGAAGCTCGTCTGATACACTTTGCTCTGAATTGCTGCTCTAGCAGATTATTCCTAAAGCCTTTTCATTTCCCTGGGTCAACAGCTTTGCAAGACCTTGTCCTTTAATTAATTTAGTAGGTTTTATCTCCAAATCATATTCTTGAATCTTTGAAATCCACTTACCCTTTATTCCTAGACAATCCTGCTGAGACATGATATCTTTGACAGCTGCATGGTGTACATATCCAATGATTTTGGAGTAACCTATATAAGTTCTGAAATGTTTAAGGGAATTGACAAGAGCATAGGCCTGTTTCTCCATCGTGGTATACTTCAATTCTAAATTTTGTAAGGCTCTACTCATAAAGGCTATGGGTTGATCTTGTCCCTCCTTATTCTTTTGAAGTAAAACACCGGCAATGGTGTCTTCTGAGGCAAAGGAGAATATATGGAATTCTTTGGAATAATCTGGACTAGTCAAGACCGGGGACATGTATATGGCATTTTTGATGGACTTGAATGCAACTTTCCCTTCATCCGTCCACTCAAACCTAGCATCTTTCTTTAATAGCTTTTGTAGAGGTTTCATTAATTCTGATAAATTTGGGATGAATCTTCTAATGAAATTGATTTGACCATTAAAGGACTGGAGAGCTTTTAGATTCTGAGGCAAGGGGACTTTCTTAATAGCTTCAACTCTCTCAGGATCAACCTTGACACCATATTTAGAAATGATGTGTCCCAACAACTTGCCTTCATCAACTCCAAAGATTGTTGGCGGGATTCAAGGAAATACCATATTTCCAACATCTTATAAAAACCTGCCTAAGATGACTTATGTGGTCAAATATTTCTTTTGAAAAAATAGTTAAGTCATCTTGATATATTTCGATTATTTTGCCTATAAGTTCTTTGAAGGAAAAATCCATGGCTCTTGGAAGGTGGCACTAGCATTCAATAAGCCAAAAGGCATTCTCATAAATTTATAGGTACCCCAAGGTGTGGTGAATGTAGTCTTATGTTGATCTTCTTTATTTACCAACACCTGGTTATAACCGGAAAAGCCATCCAACATGGACATCATTCCTGATCCTATTACTCTTTGAAGCAGAGTTTCCATGTCGGGTAACGGGTAATTATCTTTGAGGCATGATGTATTCAGATTTCTAAAATCTATACATATTCTAATTGACCCATTCTTCTTTCTAACAACAACTAAGTTGGAGCACTAAGATGAATGCCTTGTAGGTGCTATGATCCCTGCTGCTAACATCTTCTGAAGTTCCTTCTGCACAATGGGGGCCAACTTAGGATTTATTAGCCTAAGTTTTTGTCGGAAAGGTTTGACCTCCTTAACTTCTTCTGTGAGGGGAATAGTGTGTTGAAACACATCCTCCCTATAGGATTTAAGCTCATCATAACTAAAGGCCAACACATCTCTATACTCTTTAATTAGGTTGATCAAATTGTTCCTTTCCTTTTCCGAAGTACCCTTTTTAATTTTTATTAACTTGGGATCCTTGTCAGTTCCTATGTTTATTTCCATATAATTCCCAATATTTATTTCTTCTTTTTGCTTTTTATGATGATCCCGTCGATCGAAAAGATTCTCAAAAAAAATAAGGCTACTCGGGATGTGATTCCTTTCATTATCCTCACACTCTTGATACTCTTTACCTTCCTGCTAATAACTGATCTTGCAACCTTCAAACTCTTGTAGATTGTGGATGAATCTCAAGAGTTGCTCATCATCTTTGAACACCTGCCAATGGTCTATATTATCGGGTATTGAAGGTCTGAAATTAATTTCCATCTTCCCATTCCCATTAATCATTTCATCCGATGGCTGGAGGGTGGATGCTGCTACTGCCAATTTATTTGCTAACCCATTCATTTCCCTATGGACCTTTTGAATGTTAAGTGCATTGAAACATTCCATAGTGTCCCATGTGGCATTTCTATACTTTCTTAGTCTGTCATTTTTGCATTGATACTGATTCTTAATTTGGAGGACAACTACATTTGAATCACCCTTTATGTTCAACATCTTTATCCCCATATCTTTAGCAGTTTCTAACCCTAGGAGAATTGCCTCATACTCAGCTACATGGTTTGATGCTTCAAACTCTAACCTAAATGCAAAATTGTAGATTTTATTTGAAGGAGAGATGATCACGATGCCCGCACCCTTTCCGGTTTTGGAATAAGCCCCGTCAAAGTACATTTGCCAAACTTCATTGATCTTTTCATTTTTAATGTTTTCCTTAATAGGGGCCATGAAATTTGACAAAATAGCATAGTTTCCAAAATTATCAGTGAAATGAACAAATTCATTTCCGGGCTTCTTAGGGTTTTCTACATGTCATTTCCTCAGCTTTTCTCTGTGGAGAATCGCCCTAGTGTTCTCTAATGCAGGTATAGTAGCATATGTCCAATCCATTTGAATGTGCCCACCAAGAGGCAGCATACCCCAATTATCTGGAACATCTATCACCACCACATCCATCGACATGTCGATATCAGGATACTTAGCCAACTAAACCTGTGAATTTAAGATTATCCCTACCACTTCAACTTCTCTTGTATCTATGGCACAAACATTGTGGTAGGGTTGGGTGACCCTTAGTTTTAGCTGCTCCATTACTTTTCTTGTCATGACATTTGATGAAGCACCTGAATCTAACATATAGTTATGAAGGAGAAGTTTATCAACTAAGAGGGAGACATAAAAAGGTGGGTGGTCTTCTCTTCTTGGATCAACACTGTTGAGGACTATAGGCATATCTATGGGTTCAATATGTTCATCTTCAAATATAGCATTGTTATTAGGAAGAGGATCCTCTTTGATAATATTATGAGCTTTACTTTGACTATCCTCTAAGGCTTTCAACAACTTTTCTTTCTGACCAGGAATTTTAAAGATATCAGTTACATAAACATGAATCTTAGCACTACTTATCCATTCTCCCATATCAATATTTGACTCAGGGACAATAGGAGGATTTGGGAGGGGAGGAGTGGTTACCTTCGGCTTGTACTATTTAGACGGTGACGGCTTCTCTCTTCTTTGATATACAGCTCCCTTGAACCTAGCCTCCTTCATTTCCTTAATTACTTCCGGAGAAGGCATTACACCATAAAAGTTGGAAAGGAAATCCTTCCCGAAACCGTAATCCGTGTCCTGTTGCCAATGCTGGTTTGATAAAGGATAGGTTCATCCTACCATGTACACATGATCAGATTCACCTGATGTTGTTTCCTGATTACTGACCTCCGCCATTCCATGTTCTAAAACTTGGTTTGCTATTTAGCAAGTGCTTTCTGGGTGGAATTGATCACAAGGTCTACACCATGGAATGACTTCATCTACCATGTTAGTTGAGTCTAATTGGTTTGGAAGCCTAGGTTCATGTTGAGGACCTTTCTTCTGATACACCCGATTTTGTTTAGGATGAAAGTTCCTAGGTCCATTATTTCTTTCCAGTGTGATTATTCTGTTCTGAATATTATTCAATTGTACAGATTGGCTTGCCATGAGTTGGTTCTGACTAGTAACCATTTTTTCCATCAGGCTAGTTACCTTTTCCATGGGGTCTTTAGAGGTTGCATTTTCCTCTAATTCAACGGTCTTTCTCTTCTCTTTGTTGTACGAAGTGTTTCCCCTAGTGTAACCTGGAATGTTGGATTTTCCCGAAGATTGCATATTCTTTTCTATTTTCTCGGCCAGATCCTGAGCAGTTTTTAGATTGGTTGGATCTTTGTCCCTTAATTGGTACCTCAAATCACCAGTGAAAGCTTTGATGTAAGATATGAGGATGGAGGCATCCCTTGGCTTGATTTCTCTAGGGAGGTCCGCAACCACACGTCTGAACTTAGTATTAAATTCATCAATGGTTTCATTTTCCATCTTCTTTATATTATGAAGGGCAGCAAGCAAATGTCTTGGTTCTTTCTTTTCCCCCCATTTCTTCTTAAAAGCTTCTAGGAATTCATTAAGGGTTTTATATGAATCATCACCAAGGTCGGCATACCATTCCGCAGCATCATCCTCTAAGGATAAAGTAAAGAGCTTCATTTTGACATATTCATGGTCGGAGGCAGCATTATTGCAGTAATTGACCAGGTGCTTTTCAAACTTTCGGAGGTGAGTCTTGGCAGTGGTGGCATTATTTCCCTCAAATATGGGGAGCTTCTTGATAGCATCATTCTGAATGTCATGAGGAGCATCTGCTATCCGAGAAAAGTCAAGGGGTTTGTAAAATTCCGCCATTTCTTGAGATTGGAAGGTATGACTCTCTACAAATATGTGATGGATATCTGAGAGGGATTGGTCTCCTAAATCTTCAAGGTTTCTACGAGAAGTATGCATATTCAATCTTTCCCTAATAAACCTTTCGGGATCAGGGAGAGGATTGAATAATTGTCGGCGGTTTCTTTGGGTAGAAATTCTTGAAGGGATGTTAGACAGTGGAGTCGCCAGATGGATCAAGTTTTAATTTTTATGTTCTTTAAAGACTAGATCAATCAAAAGTTTTTATCTTTTTAATTGTTTAGAAAAAAGTTAAGCTAAGTCGTACTCGGGAATAAAATGATTTATCCCCAGCAACGGCACCAAAAGATGTTTCTGACTTACACACACCTGGGTCACATGGAAGAAATCTTCAAGCCACTCGGTGTGTCCTTGGGGGCAAGTCTCGAGTCAAGGCTGTCACCTTGTTCTTGACTCCTCCGTTTAGGCTCAACTCCTAACGAAGCCAAGGGAGGTAGACCCTATTAAGTTACTAAGGATAATTACTTAGCATTGTGATGTTAAACTGAATGAGTTACTTAGGAGTTTGCAATTTATCTATAGATAATCAAAGATGACAAGATACAAAGATGAACACACGAAAGCACAATGCTGAGACACAATATATATATAAAACAAGAAAATAACTAGTGCCTTAGAATGGAGTCAAAAAATAGAAACAATGTAGTTGCATGTGCTTAGAGTAAGTGTTTTGTGATTTCCTCTTGGTACGTTTTAAGTTAAATTTGAAGTGTGAGTTAATTAAAATTAGGCAAAGGGGGGACTCCATATATACCCTAGAGTACTTGGAGTATGTCCAAAACTAAACCTTCACGGCTACCCGCAAGGAATATGTGGGCTGAATGGAGTCTCTGGGGCTATTTTTCATAACGCACCCGTTAGGGTGTGATAGAGATCGGCGCCCCGAGGTCACTTTTTAGAAGTTCCCGCTTCCTTTGGGTATTTTGCCACCGTGATGGTTTGATCTAGGTGTTGGATTTTCACATGTTGGTTTGTTAATTTGGGAGAGTGATTCCTAATTATGCTAGTCACTCAAGTGCTTTTGATACAGCTTGATTGATCAGATGAACCGCAGCCAAGTGCAGAGCATACACACCGGAGTCTTGTCAATTTTAGTAAATTTTACAATGGGTGTTCTTGTTTAAAATAAAACCCTCCAGGAACCTCTTTCGATCCAAGTGGATCTCAATCGGGGAATCAAGGAGGGGTTAATTTTATAATAGCTGAAAAACAAATGATAGAAAATCAAATAGATGCACAATTCTAGTTTTCTAATTAGTCCTACCATGAATCTCTTTCCCCTATCGGGTCAATCGGGAAGTCGTGGGGTAAGTATTAAGATTACTTTGAAATATAAAGTATGGAATATGAAATTAATAATGAAATAAATTATACTACCCTGCAGATTAGGTCAATGCTAGATTTAAGAAAGATGAACTAAAAAGCAAAAAAAAGGACACGGACGCAAATCCCCCCAGGGGGGATGGGGAATGGGCTCGAAAGATCCTATTCAAAAAATAATTTTATTAACAGCAGTTACAATATCAGAGAACTGATATAATTCCTCTTGATCATTATACAGATTGAAATCAAGAGCTTACAAAGTGCGAAAATCAAGGTTTTAGTCAAATGGGAGATCCCTGGGGGGATTTGAACGCTCCCGAGGCCACTTTCGAAGAACAGCTTCCTTTCCTTTCTATCAAACCTGCTAAAAACCAGAAAGCATAATTAGAATAAAATATTCCCAAAAGCACTCTGAAATTACCTTTGGGTTAGCTTACTTTTAACCAAAAAAAACTAAGTTAAGACTAGTTAAAAAGGGGTAAAGAGGAACCAAGGAAAGCAGGATTTCCTTGGGGTCTTGGCTTGCCTTTTGGGAAGCCAATAATATGTGCACTTTTATTGCAGAATATGAAATTTAACGTACAGCAAACAGAAATCAAATGCATGCAAGCTACAAATTTTCTTTAAAATTACATGCAAAAAAGGACGATTTCCCTAAAGCTAGATCTAGAAAGCTTATGAAAACTTTTAAGAGAAAGATCTAGACTATGAGATTAGAGAGGATAGATCTATGTTGAAATTACTTTTAAGATGATAGATCTAAAAAAAATCAAAGCTATGAACAAAGTAACTGGGTAAAAGAGTTGATCTTGAGGGAGGAAGAGGAGGAGAGAAATGCTGGTTTCCTTGAAGATCCACAATGGAGCTTTCAGATGGAATGTTGAGGGACTATTTCCTTTGGAAGGTTTTGGAGAGAGTGAAGAAGAAAACTAGATCAACATCCTCTCCAATGTAGGAATCCGCAGCTCAGCTGAAATCAAGAAACTTGCCGAAAAACTTGTGAGATCCGATTATTACATACACAGAGATTCAAAATAACATGCATATAAGCTTATAGGACATGTTGAATCTAGATCTCTAAACATGCATCAAAGGAAAGAGATGGCCAATAAAATTATTGAAAAGCACCTTTCCTATCAATATTATAATAAGATTATTATCAATCTTAACAACGGATCTACAAGCAATTTAGCAAATTATGAACACATATACATGTTACCTTAGTAAAATAATGGCAATCATTGTTAAATTTTCATATGCTTAATTAAGACATCAGTATATCATTTCATTTTTCATAATAAAAGCATATAAAATAGGATCACTGAAAGAAACAGTATCACAAGAACAACACAGATTTATCCTGGGAAAACCCTAAAGGGAAAAACCCAGCAAAAGCTTCCTCAATATAGATGCCCCAAAAAGGGAAAAAGGTAAAACCAACAAGGAGATCAAAAACCTGATTCTCCTCCTTCTCCAGCAACTCCTCTCCTCCACAAGTGCGCTATTCCAAGTGAGTGAGTGTGTCTCAAGTGAGGAGCACTACACCTCTATTTATATTCATCCGTTCATTTAAGGTTTACTCAATCAACATGTCGGCTTAAGTTAACTCATGTAGGATCGAGTTACACATGTAGGCTCAAGTAACCACACTGGGGTGCTGATGACCCACCTTTACAATTTGAGGGGACTACCTCATGACTCTTATTAGTTCCTCCGATTAGGAGCATCGGGGTACAATGAAATACAAATGGTTCTCCTGGTTGGACCATCGGGGACCACAAAGGATACATAAAGAATATTCTTCGAAGTTACAATATTTCAACACTCCCCCTTAACGAGAAGGGTATTCTACATCAACAACAACAAGAGCAGAGATGGGGGACATCATCAACATCAGCAGGGTAACACATCTATAAATCATTGGAAGCTTTTCAACATCATGTAGTCTTCATCTTCAATCTTCAATCTTCATCATCAGCAACATCTTCAGTCTTTGATCAACAACATCTTCAGCGTTTTGATCTTTCAATTAGCAATGACATCTTCAGCACTTGGATCTTTCGATCAGCAACATCTTTAGCACTTTGACTGTCTGACCAGCAACAACATCTTCAGCATTTTGAACTTTCGATCAGCAACATCTTCAGCACTTTGATTTTTTTCGATCAGCAACAACATCTTTAGCATTTTGTCCTTTTGATCAGCAACATCTTCAGCATTTTGACTTTTCGATCAACAACAACATCTTCAGCACCTTGACTTTTCGATCAGCAGCAACATCATCATCATCATATTCTAATCTGTTGATCATAATCATCATCACATTCTGATCTTTCAATTAGAAACATCATCATCATACTCTGATCTTTCGATCAAAAACATCATCAACATAAAAACATCATCATCATACTCTGATCTTTCGATCAGAAACATCATCAACATACTCTGATCTTTCAATCAGAAGCGTCATCATCATACTCTGATCTTTCGATCAGAAACATCATCATCATACTCTGATCTTTCGATCAGAAACATCATAATCATAGTGCGTCATCATCATACTCTGATCTTTTAGATCAGTACGTCATCATCATCATACTCTGATCTTTCGATCAGTATGCCATCATCATCATACTCTGATCTTTCGATCAGTACGTCATCATCATCATACTCTGATCTTTCGATCAGTACGACATCATCATCATCAGCAACAACCTGCAATCCACAACTCAAAGACAAAAAGTATTTGGATCACTTTTGGACTTAAAGTCCAGGGATGATACAATCCCACCACTCGACAACCGAAGTTACCGAATTGATTACGGGAGAATCAGTTCCTATCACTTTAGGACTAAGTCCAAGGACGATGCAATCCTACCACATTCTCAAGGACCGAAGCCACCAGATTGATTACGGGAGAATCAGTTCCTATCACTTTAGGACTAAGTCCAAGGACGATGCAATCCTACCACATTCTCGACGACCGAATTCACCAGATACAATTACGGGATAATCACTCCCTATCACTTTAGGACTTGAGTCCAAGGATGATGCAATCCTACCACATTCTAGACGACCGAAGTCACCGGATACAATTACGGGATAATCACTCCCTATCACTTTAGGAATTGAGTCCAAGGATGATGTAATCCTACCACATTCTCGATGACCGAAGTCACTGGATACAATTACGAGATAATCACTCCCTATCACTTTAGGACTTGAGTCCAAGGATGATGCAATCCTAC
>LPNX010252577.1:871053-928428 GCA_001517045.1 Pseudotsuga menziesii
ATTCGATCTATGTTCTTCCCTTCAAATAGCTTGGTCAAGGAATCAAACCTCATCGATGTCTTTAGGGAAGACACTTGTAGAACAAGTTGATTCGAGACTGAATCATCAATAATCTTCTGGGCTTTGACCAAGTTCTTCTTGTGAAAGGCTTCTAGCCTCATCTCCCTCTGAAACTGGAACCTCTATGCTCATGTAGGTGTCCAATCCATTTTCTTCAGAGAGATCATATACTTCTAGGCTTGGAAGTTGTCAACTTCACCAAGCTTATCATCAAGCTGATGTGATAGATCACTTTGAAATGAGAACCTCAAATGAACATAGCAAAGGATTAGATCTTACCGATTTGAGGTGTCCGTCCTGGTTCTGGAGTTGGTTGATCTAGGGTTTGTCACAGAAGCCCTAATTTTAAAACTTTGAATATTTCATATCTGATTGGATAGAAATATAGATCTCTTCAAATGGAGCTGTCCAATGTACTCCATTTTTAAAAACAGTGGAGGGAAGCTCCCAGAATAGGAAGCCCTAATTTTCCAATTTCTTCTACAGAAATGCCTGTTACTGTTTCTATGATATATGCAAAATTGATACTCCTATATCTATGAAATTTTGTAATTATGTAACCTCACATGTCCCTGATCCACCACCGCAGGTTTCATCAGAATTGGTTTCACCATTGGGGATTTATGATCATTTTCCCAAGGTGACCTGTTACAGGACTGTTCAAAATAGCGAAGTTGTACGGCATGCCATGTGTCACTGGTTCATCTTCTGATTCTGATATTCAGACCACCGAAATTACAGTCCATGCCCTTTATAGAACATCTCTAGGAATTCCATTTGGACCTCTGTAGCCCAAGATATTGAAATTCTCCTCAGGTGTCCTGTTTAGGGATGAATTCTGGAAGAGGCTAGAACCCTAACTTGGAGAGAACATATCTCCTGGAATACAAAGAATATGAGGATGAATTTTGGACACAGTGTTCATTAGGATTATATATTCATCCCCTGCAATTTTCAGCTCCTGATTCTTTGCCAATCTCAGAATATAGTGAATGTTCCAAAACGTAGCAGTTTTAGTATTTAGGGTTTTTCTAGCTCGGGGTCAAACTAGGGTTTGACTTTCCCGGAGATTCACCCAACCAAAAATATTGATATAGGTCTCTAAAATTCGGTTTTGATGAGGAGAACAATCCTATGCTGGTCTCACTCAAAAATTCCTCTTCTGTAGAAATCCCTAATTTCCACATCGAAAATTGAAAATGCTCGGAATCGAATTCCGCTTCGACAGAATGATGCACCCTTCAAAGGAGAGTCAACCTAGCCTTCTTTTGCTGATTGATTGTGGAGAGAGAACCAAAAAATAAGAAGCCCTAGCTTCTGTAACTTGTGAAAGCTCTCCTATTCAGGTTAGCTCTGATACCATGTTAAATTTTCATATGCTTAACTAAGACATCAGTATATCATTTCATTTTTCATAATAAAAGCATATAAAACAGGATCACTGAAAGAAACAGTATCACAGGAACAACACAGATTTATCCTGGGAAAACCCTAAAGGGAAAAACCCAACAAAATCTTCCTCAATATAGATGCCCCAAAAAGGGAAAAAGGTAAAACCAACAAGGAGATCAAAAACCTGATTCTCCTCCTTCTCCAGCAACTCCTCTCCTCCACAAGTGTGCTATTCCAAGTGAGTGAGTGTGTCTCAATTTAGTAGCACTACACCTCTATTTATATTCATCCGTTCACTTAAAGTTTACTCAATTAACATGTCGGCTTAAGTTAACTCATGTAGGATCGAGTTACACATGTAGGCTCAAGTAACCACACTGGGGTGCTGATGACCCACCTTTACAATTTGAGGGGACTACCTCATGACTCTTATTAGTTCCTCCGATTAGGAGCATCAGGGTACAATGAAATACAAATGGTTCTCCCGGTTGGACCATCGGGGACCACAAAAGATACATAAAGAATATTCTTCGAATTTACAATATTTCAACAATCATCATCCACACATACAATGGCACAACATCGTCTTGCCTCCAAGGCTTCTCTTTATTTCAAATGAACAATAACAACAGTACAATAGCAGTAGCACCTCAATCCCAGTTCTAACTAGCTTGGAAGGGGAGGTTGTGCCTGGATTTATACAAAATACAAGACATCCAGCCCAGGGGGGGCGCAATTCCTCATGGAATCAAATGAAATTAGCTGATGGAGAGTTCATCAATGCAGAACTAAAGCTGAACTGAGCCTACTTGTCAACCAGGGGCTTGATTAAGCTAACACATCAACCCATACACCGACACATCAGTCCACAGAGCATCCAGGAGAGTCCACACATTTGGAGGAGAGAGAGAGGGCGCAATTCCCCATGAAGACAACTGAAGATCAACTTTGGATCTGATTTGATCACCTCCTTCACTCAAGGATTTTTCACAGATCCAGTGAATCTGCTTCAGATCTGACTGATTTTAATCAAATTGGCTGAGAATCCAATGATTTATGATTTTGGATTTGCTCCATTATTCATCAATTTATTAATTAAAATAATCAATAATTGATTTTTGGGGCTTTCTGACCTGAGTGATGGAAAATGACTCAAAACTAGGAAATAGTGGGTCCATGGGTTTACATGGTGCTCTTAGCTTGAAAATGAGCACCTACATGACTAAAACTGATTATTTGGCCCACTTTTATTACAAAATCAAATTTTCCAATTAAACTATTAAAAAATAGCCTAAGTTTTGGAAAAATTAAAATTTTAATAAAAAACGCTGAAAAAACTAAAAAATTGAAAAATTGAAAAACACCTAGGGGGACTTAGACATGTTCATATGACTCGACCATGATGTCTAGCATGCTTATACATTGAGACATAGACTCTAATAACCTCAATAGGCCTAAATGCCAAGCCGACCACCCCAACTTTGGAGGTATGGAGTGAAAAACTCAGAAATTATAAGTCGTTTATTCAACAACCAATAATAACCAAGGGAAAAAACACCCTGGGCTGATCGGATTGACAAATAAATTCTAAGAGACCGAGTCTTTTACAGACACTATCATGCTAGAACATTTATTACAATTCCCCCATGGGGTATGAACATGTGATATAGTACAACAAGCATTTCCCAGAAGTACTTCCAAAGGTCTTTTGAAGTCCGAACAAGTTAACCCTGTCCAGTTCACCGGGCTCACTTGATAAAAACCACTAAGTACAACTTAGGTGGTAACAACTTGCAGTCTGCAAAAAAATTAATGGGCAGCCAAAACCTACTGCTTGGGAAGTTACTCAACTAGACAGAACTAGTGTCAAAGTAGTTGGGGAAATGGAAAATGTTCTCATTCGTTTATCTGTAAATGAAATAATATGTCAATTTATTGATATTGTAGTGGTAGACATATCGGATGGGTATGGACGTATTTTGAACCGAGACTGGTCCACAAGATTAAAGGGGTATTTTGCTTCATATTGGTCACATTTATGGCTGCCTCATAAAGGGGTCCCAAACCAGATCAAAATCATAAGGGAACCTTACATGAAGCACACTATCACTAAGTTGGAAGAAGAAAATGAATCAACAAATTATGTTTTGGAGAATTATCTAATGGAGCTTGAACTAAGACATCATGCATTAGAAGAAGCCAACAATATAATAGACACTTAGCCCAATCTCCTTCAATGTTCATGGGCTGACAGGATCGATTGTAAATTGGTAGACGTAGTTTTGGTTTCAAAAGTAGCAGAATTAGATAATGGTTAGGTGTTTCACATCTGCAATCGAGCCATAGCCCCTTGACTCGTAAGTTGGTAGATCTATAGGGGTGGGCAAAGAATTGGTCAGGTAGTGGTTGGTTCTAAAAAATAATTTTTTTTTTTACTTTGATGTTTGTTTTTGATAACCTTGTACATAAATAATTTGATGCAGTTTTTTCACTTTTATTTGTCGCTGTTGTTTCTAGTTATTTTTGGTTTGTTTTTGAATAAAAGGGGCAAACTTTTGGTTGCATGGAAAGCGTCAAGGTTCCTGATTAACTGAAATCTTTGGGATAAGACTGTGCATTCTTGGTTGAATTGATAGAATTTCTTTTAGTAAGTATTTTTCCTAAATGGCTATACGCTCATTGAAGTCCTACTTAACCCCTGAAAATAACTCAAAATCAAAAGGTCTGGAATATTATTTCGAGGCTCCATTCACTTCACATCTAAAATATTCTAGGGGGTGATAGCGAAGGACCCACGAAGAGGAAGCAAGGTAAACAATTTATTATATATAAATGATCCCATGCCATGATCTTAAAAGCCTAGAGGCTATCGAGAGTCAAAACTCCTGAAAGAAGCAATACATATCAAAGCAAAGTATCAAAAACATGAATACCAATTTTCCAAAAGTTCTTCTCCGTCCGTGAGCTGAAAAATAAATACATCTCTCACACAAAAGGACACTATGGATAGAAGAGCCTGAATAAAATTCAGAAAGAAATGCATATGGAGGACTCAAAAGAACAAAATGTTCAAATGGCACAAAAGTGCAATTGGCATGGGAATGAGGAACAAATAAATTTTTCTTTTTACCATATGTTACGATCCTGTGGTGTCCAAGCTAGAAACTACCCAAATACAGAGGTAAAATAAAACTCACCTACTAAGCCTCAAAAGAGTTATCCGTACTTTGAATATTTTGGTGTTCCCATTTCTAAAACTGGACTGTCATCAATGGTTTAAATGCATGTGTTTGCCATTTTAGGAATACAAGTATCTAAAATAATTCAACTTATGGTTTTAATGATTAAACAATCTTCTACTGAGAGAAAAGTTGATTCAGAAATCTGGGGTTCACCAGGTAGTTGCCAATTGTTGCAGCTACAACAATTTCCCAAAATTCTAAAATTTTTGGGACCCTTCTTTTATCTTGTTTTGCTTAGCTTGTTTGGGTTTGCTTGATTTTGCTGATGTTTGTTCAAGGAATATATTTATGCCAACATTGTTAATACTGTTCTATGGCTCACATTGAGTTCTTACCCCGCCATCGGAAGCTGTCGAGACTATGGATTAGAAATGTAGTTAACTGCGCGCTCGCCGTTGCGGAGATGCAGTTGAGAGACGGTTGAATCCAAGGTGTACTGCCTCCGATGCGCTTTACTTTTATTTTCTTATTATCGGCGGCTTTATTGGAATACCGTCGAAATTTTTTGACTCTACAGTTTTCGCCATCGCGGATGATGTATTGCGAGCCCCCAATGGTTGTATTAACCTCTTCCGATCCCCGCCATTTTGATTCACAAATCCTTAGTCTTTTTAACTTCCGCCGTTGCGGCTCTAGAAGGGACTATTCTTCCGATTGAGTTGATTTATGTTTGTCGCTTTACTGATCTTTTTTTCTTAATTCATGTTTTTTCTACCTCCAATGATGGCTGGTCTGCAAAACTCGTTGTCTTTACGGCTTCCGCTATTTCGGCGTTCCAACCATTTCATGGTCTGAGGTCTTAGTCTGGTGAACTCCGATGCGGAAGGTTTTAGTTGTTGCTCTTGCTGATGCTTTGCTTGACACTGCGGATCTCATAGTCATTTCACCGTTCGGGATTGCAGAGAAGCAACTGACATGATCACCGATCCCCTAGTCAGTTTGCCACCCAATGGTCATGTTTCTCCCACCGATTGTTTGTTTACTGGGATGTATATATTGGGGGATTGGGGTTTATTATTTTCTATTGTTTTTTCTACAAATTTCCCACGCTGTTGATGTCATTTCGAGCAGGACACTGTACTCAGTATCGGTACCCGTTCCTAGGTGGTGCCGCTGTGGAAGTTTACGAATTTTTCTCGCCAGCTGCACAACGCATTGCCAGGTAGGCCTTTATTCCCGTTCGAATGGTTGAACTGAGGTTGTCACCCTTGGTTAGTCCCCACCTCTGTGGTTAATGAATACCTAGGTTTACATTTTTCAGCGCTTATATTGTTCGGGTAGACGGTATGGCTGTCCAGTGTGGGTATTTTTGTTGCTGAATGATTAGATTCGCTGCCGTTATGAGCTTGCGAACCGCACCCAGCTGTTTGGGAAACTAGTGTAGATGAGCGTTACACTATCTGCACTAGTTTCCCTGAGTCTTTGTATGGCCGTTCGGGGAGGGTAGTTCCTTGTTAATTTGTGGAGGAGGGCGTTTTCTCATTTATTTCAGAGTACCGGGGTTTTGGTTTCCCAGCCTTTGGGTCGCGGTTTTGAGATGCTCCTCGCTTTGAACAAGATTGGGAATAGGAAATTTTTTGGAATCATAGTGCCGAAGGTGTAGTTGAGACTGTTTTCCTCGACGGGGGGATTTTTCTTCATTTTAGTAGGGTCGTGATGTTATGAGTCAATTATGCAATTTTTTTGTAGTCATGGGCAGGTTTTAGTTCTTTTTCTAGATTCATTTTTGTGTAGGAATGCTTGGTAGTTAAATGTTGTGTGTTTATTTTTCATAGCTTCAATCATGACTATCCTAAACGAGGTAAATGATCATGTATTTTGTCTCCATTGTTTGAATATTTATTAGAAATGGCTCAACAGGACGTAAAGGATTTTGTGTATGACAGGGAGGTCCTTCCGAATACAAGAGATTGCCACCCGATGTTGAGATTGTCACCAAGGTTGAATACACTTACGAAGACACCAGATGCATAGTTGGTGTGGAACATGAATATAAATGGGCGGAAATCTACAAACTAATAACACATCGGGAGGTACATGACATAGGTTTTGAGGAAGAAATTATATATGCAAATATAGAGAGATCTGCTTTGATGAGGGTTGCTACCAGACCTGAGCTTTTCCTGTACTCAGAGGTAATTGGATGGATTCTTCCCAGGGTAGATGTAACTACCATGATTTTGGCCAACGTTGACAAACAGGGTTATGCTGCTTATAGCCCTGGTTACATCTCATGAGCCTACCACTTACCGGAAGCCCAGGTATACTCGACTAAAGACTGGCTAAAGAAAATCAATCTGGACCTAGTCGATACTTTGAAAAGAATGCTGGTACCTGGCAAGAGTTTCAAAACTAGGCCATCAGGGGAATATGATATTGCCACCCTAAGGACCCCTTACAGGTTCATTGCCTTAATGTTGAATAGGATTTTTGGGAGAGTCCACGGTAAAAGATTTAAGTTGGGTTGGGTTCCTATCATCTTCTATGTTGCAACCCAAGGAACCGTGTTTAACTGGGCAAACATTGTATCAAACAGCCTCTCGGCCTGCATTGCTTCAACATTGGGAGGGGTGTCCCAGAAAAAATTAGAGTTCTACATGAGCTCTATACTAATTGATTGCATACTATGCAACCAACCCTTCCCAAACCTGAGGTGTATTTGGGACCGAGAGAGAACACCAGTCTACTCATCCTACAAGCCACTGTGGGCACATAAGTACCACAATCACTATATAGAAGTGTGTGAACACTTCATTATGCCATTATATACATTGATTTTCATAAAAGAATGTAATTGCATGTCGGAAGAAGCATGCAGGTTATTGAAGAATATGTGGATTACTACCTAACGGAGGATGGACTGTATATCAGAATGTATGGATGCTCCAGAGCACCTTCACTACTTCCAAAGTATGCCACTGATTATGTGGTACACAAGGAGGCAGTCAGGCAGGTCTTCTTGGATGGCATAGGGAGTTTTTTATTTGAACATAAGAAGGCAACTTATCCTCCCCTACCATTCAGGTTGGGAAGCTATAAGTTCACAAGAGTTAAGAAAGCCGATGAATTTGTAGAAGAATTGGGGAAATTCCATTTTGGGGAAATAAATTTCCACATGAATGATTCCCGAAATAAAGTGGCAAAGCACTGCAAGGAAGCAAATGTACATTTTGAGTATACAAGCCACTGGGATAAAGACGAATCAATTTTCCCAAATGCAGAAAACATAACTGCATTATGAAGAAGATTTAAAAAGAAAATCACCACTAAAGGCGGGAAAGGACAAGATGAGTAGAAAAAAGCAGAGGAAGAGGAAGATAGAAAAAGAGATGAAGATGCTAGGAGACTAGCATAGGAGGCTGAAAGTTGGCTAAAAAATGAGGAGGAAGAAAAGAGAAAAGCTGAACAAGAGGCAGCTAGAAATGCAGAAGAAGCTGCCAGGATTGAAGAAGAAGAAAGGAAAAGGAAAATGGATGAGGAACTTAGGAAGGAGGAAACAGAAAGATTAAAACTGGCAGGGTCCGTGACAGAGAAACAATCTTATGATCTTGTAGACATTCAGGGTCATGATATGGGTAATCTTGATGTTCAAGATCTGAGGCATCTGCTAGCATCACATTAGGACAGGTTGTTGTTCCTACCCTAAGACTAATCCCTTTCGAGCAGAAGAAAGGGGAAGAGGTGCCAGACTTCAACACTATTTTTTACGACAAGGAAACAAAAATAATTGTGAAGAGGACTGAAAGGAAGGTCGAGACTGGGGGGCAATCGGGTAAAATGATAAATGATACAACCATGGTGTATGGGACAGGCAAGGACCCAAGATTCACTATCAGGGCTAGAGCAGCATTGATCCATGATTTTGAGGACAATGTGGATCGGATAATGACTGATCTTGAACAGTCAAAGAAATCTGCTGCCCAACTAAAAGATACCCTAAGAAGGGATAGAGAGAAAAGTAGTAGATTGAAAAGAAAGTTTGAAGACATGAAACATGAAATAATGTCTTCAAACGCAGAGCTCCAGTTACTCCAACTAGAGAAGAGATATCTGGAGGTTTCCTAGGAAAGTATAGAAAAACTGCAGTAGGAATGTCAGTGGCTAAGGACTGAAAATGATGAGTTGAAAATGATATGTGAAAGCCTTCATATAGAAAAGGATCAGCTGCTCAATAAGATAAGGGAGTTGGAGTTACAGAAAGCTGCCTTGGAGGAGTCAGAGAGGCAATCTGAGGTGCAGACAGTAGAGATTAAAGAACAAGCTACTTCATTAGTAGCAGCTCTAGAAGAAGCCAGAGAACAACAAGCTAACCTTCAACCTTTCAAGGAGCATGTTTTAGCACAAAGGAGCAAGATGCACCAGCTGCAAGTATCCATAGAAGAAGAGAGGTGCAAGATCTTGCAGGTAGAAAATAGACTGGAAGAAATTTTGGAAACTTCTTCATATTTTGTGGACAGATTGCAAGACATTTTATAAGTCCTGAAGGGAAGAATGGTGAGATTAGAGGCCAATGAGGAAATCCCTATGGACTTGCCAGCAAAAGATCAACAAGGCCTGAGACAAGACTATGCTTTATTGGAATTTTCCATAAACACAACCAAAGAATTCAAGAAGGCTGTAAAGAAAACAAAGGGAGCTTGTACAGAGTTCTGTAGGAGGCTTTTGATTACTTACAATTGCTGCCAGGTTGCTGCTGAACAGAGGATGGACACCTTTCCCGACCACAACCTGTTTTTGGAGATGTTGCAAAGTAGATATCAAGAAGATGAACAAAGGATTCAACACATCAAATCCTTGGACGAGCAGACCCTGAGAAATGAGGTATCTCATTCAGTGGTTAGTGTACAGTTGCTAGAGGATCAACTTCACTTGAGCTCAGCGAAGATTGAAGTAATAAGAAAGCATGACACTAAATTTGAAATCAATATTCATTTTTTAGAACCTTCTAAGTTCGAAAACATTGCCTCAGAAGCTTCAACATGGAATAATTTCTTGAACAGTCAAGCAAGGCCCTCCTCATAAGTGCTTTATTTGTTTGTTTTTATTGTAATATATTGTAAATTCTATAAGCAGTTAATGTAAGAAAGTGTGGGAGGTGAAGCGTTAGGGAAGCCCAAGAGTCATTTGTGGGCAGCCCAATAGTTTTGCTTTTGTATAAATATAGAGGAATTAGATAGGAGAAGGGATTTTTCTCAGAGAAACTTGTGAACTACTTGTTGTAAGTGGAAATACTTTGTTTTGCAATAATAAAATTACAATTTTTCCTGTTGGAGAAAGTGATGTGTGGAATGTTCAAATGTGATGAAATGAACAATGTTGAAGGGGAACTATTTCGTTTTCAGTTGTGTTTCATTAACTCTGAGAGCATTCTAACTTTCTAAACCTATGTTCTTATTTGAATGTTCTCTGGTTTATTCTGTGATAATTTCCACTATGAGTAATGAATGTTTTAACAGATGACGAGCTATCTTGTTGTGCATATCTTTATTCATGTTTATCTATTTTGATTCTAAGAACTGCTATTTGTGATTTATCTTAACATATGAACAGTATTACATTACTCATGAATTAATAATATTGCTCCCTAGGGATAGCTTAGTTAGTATTATTTTTCAGTTGTGTGTGATTTAGATGCGAGAGAGTCTAATATGAGAGGTAAGAACCTGCGCATCACATTGTGACCACTGCTCGCATTCTTCATCAATCTGCATCTTAGATAGGCACTTGCATATCATAATTAAAGTCAAAATACAAAATATACACGGTGGACCGAGCCACAACCGGTAAAACCCTTTGTTTTGTTACTTGACCTACGGTAGCCGGACCGCAAACCGGATGGATTCCCTACACCAAACAGTCACGGGCTAGTTGGGAACATTGACTGGAGAGAATTCCTTGCTGTTGTTGCCTACAAATTTCCAGGCCTCAATAGTTTCTGGCACTAGAAGGAGGGCCATCAGTGCATGGCTGGCCGGGGAAATCCATTTCCTCGAAATAACTCCACCAGTGATAGTTTTGAAAGCAGTTTATTTGCTGATCCAAATACTGAAGAGAATAGAGAACATTTGTTTGTTGTAGACAACCAAGCAGTCAATGATATGAGAAGACACACACGGGCCTATGTAAAGAGTATTGGAGGATAACCCATTATCCCTGATTTACCCCGAAGGGAATAAAAGAAGAAAGATCATCCCATCTTGGAATATTAAGTGTTGGTTGGAGATTTGGAAGAGTTAGTAGAGGTAGAGTTACAGGAAGTTGTTCAGCCTTTGAATCAAGTAGGCCCAAACACACCTTACTGTTCTCTTATGCATACTCCTATTCCTTCACCTCCTCACTCTCCACCCAGACTCATGGCAGGTGTAAATGCGAATCAGCCACTTAACCCACCAAATCCACCACCGGCTTGGAAATCCAGATCACCCCTGAACTTAACACCTTCGTTGCATGACTTACCTCAAGATTTTGAGAAGATGCTGCCTAAGTTTGATCCAAATGAGAAGGTTGTAGTAGATGACCATGTGCAAAGTTTCTATTTGGCAATAGAAGGATTAAGGGCTGGGGAACATGAGGATGTAGTTTGTAGACTTTTTCCACACACCCTTAGAGGAGCAGCAGCATCATGGTACTTTGGTTTTCCTGCAAACTTTATTCCAGACTAGGATACCTTTGAAAGGATTTTCAGAAGTAAGTATGCAGCCCAAAAGACGCATGCAACACTAATGAAAGGTTTAGGCGCTTTAAAAAAAGAAAGGAAAGAAAAGGTACACACTTTTACTCAAATATTTTCTGCCTACCTTAAGAACTTCTCTGCAACTGATAAGCCCTGGGACAAAGTTTTGATTGAGTATTATACCTCAGCTTTAGGTCCTAAGTTGGCTATGTTCGCAAAAGCTCAAGTTAAGCCTATGTTATCAGAGACTTACAAAGAAGCATAAAGAGTAGAGGCTGAAAAGGAAAGTATAGAAGATTATGCTGAGCAGTTTGGAGAAAAAACTTCTGGCAAGAGAGCCTTATTGTTGTCTAAACCTAAAGAGAAGCAATCACATGATTTTGAAGGGATGTTAAAAATGATGCAAAATCTATCCAACAGAATAATAGATCCGGAGAAAGAAAAGGAGGCTCAGAAAGCATATAAGCCTTATTACAAAAAAAGAGAGGATAACAACCAACCCAAACCTCCTCCATATGGTTCAGCATCAATGAATTTAACAGAGGTGGGGATGGATAGTTTTTGCACTTTTCACCAACAACCCCATTCTCAAAAGAATTGTCCTCAATGGATAAATTGAATGACATTGGTGATGAATCAATTGTTGGATTCTAAATTAACCGAGGACAGTGATGAAGAGGAAAAGGGTAGTAAAACCATAGAAAAACAAGAGAATGATACCATGTTTTTATGGGATTGTGTCTTTCTTTTTTATACAGAAAGAAGTACTCTGAAACCTGAGAGTATACCAAAAATTCAAATGACAACAAAAGGCCTGGATGTGGTAAATAAAGACAATTCAATGATCTCAAAGATTAAGAAGTTGCAAGAGAATGTCAAGAAACAACCAAAGAATAATGTTGATGGCAAAGTACCTGAAATCACCATTATCAGCCAAGATCCGAAGCAAATCAACAAGCCTGTTAAGCCTATGGAAGACCAAGTAGGTGTTAACAAAGAAAATACTAAAAGGCCTGAAGAACCAGAGGAAGAGATACCCACCAAAAACCAACCTGTGGAGGAAGATGTCGAATCAATTGGGGAAGGGAAAGCTAGGTTTAAAACCCCACCTTTCCTTTTGACTTTGGAAATTTTGAACCATAAAGTGCATAATTGTTTGGTAGATTCTGGGTCATCAGTGAATGTTATGCCACTCACAGTCTGCAAAAAAATTAATGGGCAGCCAAAACCTACTGCTTGGGAAGTTACTCAAATAGACAGAACTAGTGTCAAAGTAGTTGGGGAAATGGAAATGTTCTCATTCGTTTATCCGCAAATGAAAAGATATGTCAATTTATTGATATTGTAGTGGCAGACATACCGAATGGGTATGGAGTTATTTTGAACTGAGGCTGGTCTGCAAGATTAAAAAGGTATTTTGCTTCAGATTGGTCACATTTATGGCTGCCTCATAAAGGGGTCCCAAACCGGATCAAAATATTAAGGGAACCTTACATGAAGCACACTATCACTAAGTTGGAAGAAGAAAATGAATCAACAAATTTTGCTTTGGGGAATTATGTAATGGAGCTTGAACTAAGACATCATGCATTAGAAGAAGCCAGCAATATAATAAACACTCAGCCCGATCTCCTTCATTGTTCACGGGTTGATGGAATCGATTGTAAATTGGTAGACGTAGTTTCGGTTTCAAAAGTAGCAGAATTAGATAATGGTTAGGTGTTTCGCATATGCAATCGAGCCTAGCCCCTTGACTCATAAGTTGGTAGATCTATAGGGGTGGGAAGAGAACTGGTTAGGTAGTGGTTGGTTCTAAAAAAAAAAAAAAAATTTACTTTGATGTTTGTTTTTGATAACCTTGTACATAAATAATTTGATGCAGTTTTTTCACTTTGATTTGCCGTTGTTGTTTCTAGTTATTTTTTGTTTGTTTTTGAATAAAAGAGGCAAACTTTTGTTTGCATGGAAAGGGTTGGGGTTATTGATTAACTGAAATCTTTGGGATAAGACTGTGCATTCTTGGTTGAACTGATAGAATTTCTTCTAGTAAGTAGTTTTCCTAAATGGCTATACGCTCATTGAAGTCCTGCTTAACCCCTGAAAATAACTCAGAATCAAAAGGTCTAGAATACTATTTCGAGGCTCCATTCACTTCACATCTAAAATATCCTAGGGGGTGATAGAAAAGGACCCATTGAAAGGTAGCAAGGTAAACAGTTTATTATATATAAATGATCCCATGCCATGATCTTAAAAGCCTAGAGGCTATCGAGAGTCAAAACTCCTAAAAGAAGCAATACATATCAAAGCAAAGTATCAAAAACATGAATACCAATTTGCCAAAAGTTCTTCTCTGTCCATGAGCTGAAAAGTAAATACATCTCTCACACAAAAGGACACTATGGATAGAAGAGCCTGAATAAAATTCAAAAAGAAAGGCATATGGAGGACTCAAAAGAACAAAAAGTTCAAAAGGCACAAAAGTGCAATTGGCATGGGAATGAGGAACAAATTGATTTTTATGTTTACCATATGTTACGATCCTTTGGTGTCCAAGCTAGAAACTACCCAAAGATAGAGGTAAAAAAAAACTCACCTACTAAGCCTCAAAAAAGTTATCTGGACTTTGAATATTTTGGTGTTCCCATTTCCAAAACTGGACTGTCATCATTGATTTAAATGCATGTGTTTACCATTTTAGGAATACAAGTATCTAGAAGAATTCAACTTATGGGCTTAATGATTAAACAATCTTCTACTGAGAGAAAAGTTGATTCAGAAATCTGGGGTTCACCAGGTAGTCGCCAATTGTTGCAGCTGCAATAATTTCCCAAAATTCTAAAAATTTTGGGACCCTTCTTTTATCTTGTTTTGCTCAGCTTGTTTGGGTTTGCTTGATTTTGCTGATGTTTGTTCAAGGAATATCTTTATGCCAACGCTGTTAATACTGTTCTACGGCTCACATTGAGTTCTTACCCCACCATCGAAAGTTGTCGAGACTATGGATCGGAAATGCAGTTAACTGCGCGCCTGCCGTTGTCATTAGAGGAAATTTCAACTCAAAATGGGCCTCCTAAAATGAACTAATAAAATAATAGTTAAAATAATAAAATAATTTTTATTAATTTTGGAGGAAGAAAAGAAAAAAGCTACTTTTTTGTTTGTATTTTTGACATATCTCCCCGCGTTTTTACTCAAATTTTGATTGGGAAAGCTCGTTGGATGCGGAATTAAATTCCGCATCCAACGAGTAACCACTCGGCATACTTTTGACGAACCCCGCTACCCCAAAAACAAGAAATACCTAAAAAAATGGAATGGTGATGTCATCATTCCATTTTTTTCAGGTATTTCTTGTTTTTGGGGTAGCAGGGTCCGTCAAAAGTATGCCGAGTGGGTACTCTTTGGATTAATTCTGCATCCAACGAGCTCTCCCGATCGAAATTTGAGTAAAAACACGAGGAAATATGTCAAAAATACAAACCAAAAAAGTAGTTTTTTTTATGATACCTATCCCCAAATTTATATTAAAAAAGTGTTTAAGACCTATACGGTATTTCAAATTTAAAGCAATTTCATTGGCTAACACATGATGACATGGAATTTGAATAAAAGTTAAAAGGCCCATTTTGAGTTGAAATTTCCTCTAATGGGAGATGCAGTTGAGAGACGGTCTGATCCAAGGTATACTGCCTCCGATGCGCTTTACTTTTATTTTCTCATTATTGGCGGCTTTATTGGAATACCGTCGAAACGTTTTGTCTATACAGTTTTCGCCGTTGCGGATGATGTATTGCGAGCCCTCGATGGTTGTATTAACCTCTTCTGATACCCACCATTTTGATTCGTGAATCCTTAGTCTTTTTAACTTCCGTCGTTGCAGTTCTAGAAGGGACTATTCTTCCGATTGAGTTGATTTATGTTTGCCGCTTTGCAGATCTTTTTCGCTTAAGTCATGTTTTTTCTACCTCCGATGATGAATGGTCTGCGAAACTCGTTGTCTTTACGGTTTCCGTTATTGCAGTGTTCCAACCATTTCATGGTCCGAGGTCTTAGTCTGGTGAACTCCGATGCGGAAGGTTTTAGTTGTTACTCTTGCCGATGCTTTGCTTGACACTGCGGATCTCGTAGTCGTTTCACCATCCGTAGTTACAGAGAAGCAGCTGACATGATCGCCGATCCCCTAGTGAGTTTACTGCCCGATGGTCATGTTTCTCCCACCGTTTTTTTGTTTACCAGGATGTACATATTGGGGGATTGGGGTTTATTATTTTCTATTGTTTTTTCTGCGAATTTCCCGCGCTGTTGTTGTCGTTTCGAGCATGACACTATACTCACTGTCGGTACCTGTTCCTAGGTGGTGCTGCCGTGGAAGTTTGCGAATTTTTCTCGCCAGTCACACAACGCATTGCCAGGTAGGCCTTTATTCCCATTCTACCTTTTTTGTTCGAATGCTTGAACTGAGGTTGTCGCCCTTGGTTAGTCCCCACCTCTGCGGTTAATGAATACCTAGGTTTACATTTTTCAGCGCTTATATTGTTCGGGTAGACAGTATGGCTGTCTGGTGTTGGTATTTTTGTTGCTGAATGATTAGATTCGCTGCCGTTATGAGCTTGTGAATCGCACCCCGCTGTTTGGGAAACCGGTGCAGACGAGCGTTACACTGTCTGCACCAGTTTCCCCCAGTCTGTGTATGGTCATTCGGGGAGGGTAGTTCCCTGTTAATTTGCGGAGGAGGGCATTTTCTTGTTTATTTCGGAGTACTAGGGTTTTGGTTTCCCAGTATTTGGGTCGCGGTTTTGAGATGCTCCTCGCTTCGAACAAGATTGGGAATAGGACATTTTGTGGAATCATAGTGCCGAAGGTGTAGTTGAGACCGTTTTCCTCGACAGGGAGATTTTTCTTCATTTTATTAGGGCCGTGATGTTATGAGTCAATTATGCAATTTATTTGTAGTGATGGGAAGGTTTTAGTTCTTTTTGCAGATTCATTTTTGTGTAGGAATGCTTGGTAGTTAAATGTTGTGTGTTTATTTTTCATAGCTTCAATCATGACTAGCCTAGAATGTTGGTACTTGGCAAGAGTTTCAGAACTAGGCCATCAGGGGAATATGACACTGCTACCCTAAGGACCCCTTACAAGTTCATTGCCTTAATGTTGAACAAGATTTTCGGGAGAGCCCACGGTAAAATCTTTAAGTTGGGTTGGGTTCCTATCATCTTCTATGTTGCAACCCAAGGAACCGTGTTCAACTGGGCAAACATTGTATCAAACAGCCTCTCGGCCTGCATTGCTTCAACATTGGGAGGGGTGTCCCAGAAAAAATCAGAGTTCTACATGAGCTCTATATTGATTGATTGCATACTATGCAACCAACCCTTCACAAACCTGAGGTGTATTTGGGACCAAGAGAGAACACCAGTCTACTCAGCCTACAAGCCACTATGGGCACATAAGTACCACAGTCACTATAGAGAAGTGTGAAAACACTTCATTATGCCATTATATACATTGATTTTCTTAAAAGAATGTAATTGCATGTCGAAAGAAGCGTTGCAGGTTAATGAAGAATATGTGGATTACTACCTAACGGAGGATGGACTGTATATCAGAATGTATGGATGCTCCAGAGCACCTTCACTACTTCCAAAGTATGCCACTGATTATGTGGTACACAAGGAGGCAGTCAGGCAGGTCTTCTTGGATGGCATAGGGAGTTTTTTATTTGAACATAAGAAGGCAACTTATCCTCCCCTACCATTCAAGTTGGGAAGCTATAAGTTCACAAGAGTTAAGATAGCCGATGAATTTGTAGAAGAATTGGGGAAATAAATTTCCACAGGAATGATTCCCGGAATAAAGTGGCAGAGCACTGTAGGGAAGCAAATGTACATTTTGAGTATACAATCCACTGGGATAAATACGAATCAATTTTCCAAAATGCAGAAAACATAACTGCATTAAGAAGAAGATTTAAAAAGAAAATCACCACAAAAGGCGGGAAAGGACAAGATGAGCGAAAAAAAGCAGAGGAAGATGAAGCTAGAAAAAGAGATGAAGATGCTAGGAGACTAGCACATGAGGCTGAAAGCTAGCTCAAAAATGAGGAGGAAGAAAAGAGAAAAGTTGAACAAGAGGTAGCTAGAAATGCAAAAGAAGCTGCCAAGATTGAAGAAGAAGAAAGGAAAAGGAAAATGGATGAGGTACTTAGGAAGCAGGAAACAGAAGGATTAAAACTGGCAGGGTCCGTGACAGAGCAACAAGTTTTTGATCCTGTATACATTCAGGGTCAGGATATGGGTAATCCTGATGTTCAAGATCCTGAGGCAGCTGCTAGCAGGACATTAGGGCAGCCTGTTGTTCCTACCCTAAGACTAATCCCTTTCGAGCAGAAGAAAGGGGAAGAGGTGTCAGACTTCAACACTATTTTTTACGACAGGGAAACAAAAAGAATTGTGAAGAGGACTGAGAGGAAGGTCGAGACTGGGGGCAGTCGGGTAAAATGATAAATGATACAACCGTGGTGTATGGGACAGACAAGGACCCAAGATTCACTATCAAAGTTGGAGCAGCATTGATCCATGCTTCTGAGGACAATGTGGATCGGATAATGACTGATCTTGAACAGTCAAAGAAATGTGCTGCCCAACTAAAAGATACCCTAAGAAGGGAGAGAGAGGAAAGTAGTAGATTGAAAAGAAAGTTTGAAGACATGCAACATGAAATAAAGTCTTCAAAAGCAGAGCTCTAGTTCCTCCAAGTAGAGAAGAGATCTTTGGAGGTTGCCCAGGAAAGTCTAGAAAAGATACAGTAAGAATGTTAGGGGCTAAGGACTGATAAGGATGAGTTGAAAATGATATGTGAAAGCCTTGATATAGAAAAGGATCAGTTGCTCAGTAAGATAGGGGAGCTAGAGTTACAGAAAGCTGACCTGGAGGAGTCAGAGAGGCAATCTTAGGTGCAGACAGTAGAGCTTAAAGAACAAGCTACTTCATTAGTAGCAACTCTAGAAGAAGCCAGAGAATAGCAAGCTAACCTTAAGCCTTTGAAGGAGCATGTTTTAGTACAAAGGATCAAGATGCGCTAGCTGCAAGTATCCATAGAAGAAGAGAGGTGCAAGATCTTGCAGGTAGACAATAAACTGGAAGAAATTTTGGAAACTTCTTCATATTTTGTGGACAGATCACAAGACATTTTAGAAGTCCTGACAGGAAGAATGGCGAGATTAGAGGCCAATGAGGAAACCCATACGGACCTGCCAGCAAAAGATCAACAAGGCCTGAGACAAGACTATGATTTATTGCAATTTGCCATAAACACAACCGAAGAATTCAAGAAGGCTATAAAGAAAACAAAGGGAGCTTGTACAGAGTTCTGTAGGAGGTTTTTGATTACTTACAATTGTTGCCGGGTTGCTGCTGAACAAAGGATGGACACCTTTCCCGACCACAACCTGTTTTTGGAGATGTTGCAAAGTAGATATTAGGAAGATGAACAAAGGATTCAGCACATCAAAGCCCTAGACGAGAAGACCCTGAGAAATGAGGTAGCTCATTCAGCGGTCAGTGTACAGTTGCTAGAGGATCAACTTTTCTTGAGCTCAGCCAGGATCGAAGTAATAAGAAATCAGGCCACTAAATTTCAAATCAATATTCGTTTTTTAGAATCTTCTGAGTTCGAAAACATTGCCTCAGAAGCTTCAGCATGAAAGAAGTTCTTGAACAGTCAAGCGGGGCCCTCCTCATAAGTGCTTTATTTGTTTGTTTTTATTGTAATATTTTGTAATAAGCACTTAATGTAAGAAAGTGTGGGAGGTGAAGCATTGGGGAAGCCCAAGAGTCATTTGTGGGCAGACCAACAGTTTTTCTTTTGTATAAATATAGAGGAATTAGATAGGAGAAGGGATTTTTCTTGGAGAAACTTGTGAACTACTTGTTGTAAGAGGAACTACTTTGTTTTGCAATAATAAAATTACAATTTTGCCTGTTGGAGAAAGTGCTGTGTGGAATGTTCAAATGTGATGAAATGAACAATGTTGAAGGGGAACTATTTTGTTTTCAACTGTGTTTCATTAACTGTGAGAGTGTTCTAACTTTATGAACCTATGTTCTTATTTGAATGTTCTCTGGTTTATTCTATGATAATTTCCACTATGAGTAATGAATGTTTTAATAGATGACGAGCTATCTTGTTGTGCATATATTTATTCATGTTTATGTGTTTTGATTCTAAGAACAACTATTTCTGATTTATCTTAACATATGAGCAGTATTACATTACTCATGAATTAATAATCTTGCTCCCTAGGGATAGCTTAGTTAGTATTGTTTTTTAGTTGTGTGTGATTTAGATGTGAGAGAGTCTAAGACGAGAGGTAAGAACCTGCGCATCACATTGTGACCACTCCTCGCATTCTTCATCAATCTGCATCTTAGATAGGCACTTGCATATCATACTTAAAGTCAAAATACAAAATTTACACGGTGGACCGGGCCACAACCGGTAAAACCCTTTGTTTTGTTACTTGACCTACGGTAGCCGAACCGTGAACCGGACGGATTCCCTACACCAAACAGTCATAGGCTAGTTGGGAACATTGATTGGGGAGAATCCCTTGATGCTGTTGCCTGCGAATTTCTAGGCCTCAATACACAAGAATATATTAATTCATTTTTAAATTTAGCTACAAGACCATTTTTCTATACATTACTTTTTTATTGTACAATTGATGATTGAGAAACGTTTTGACTTTGTGACACATTATAAAATCTTCCAGGTATTACTACAACAGAGTGCTGCATGGATAAGTTTTTCGAGATATTAAGTCTAGTGTCGAGTGCTGCACGACTAATTTTTTCGAGATATCAAATTTAGTGCTGAGTGATCCACGACTAATTTTGAGATATTTCTATTTCCTAGTTTGAACGACTAATTTTTATTTTATTTTGGGACATATTTCTAGATTTTTTTTATAGATATTCCTGGTGTTGCAAGGTTATTTGAATGGTTTAAAATATTGAGATTAGTAAATTAGAATGGTTTAAATTACTGAGAATTCGATGGGGTTGCTTCAAATGGGGTTTGTGGTGTGGGGTTGTTTATAAAGCTTGAAAGGGGCACTGTTCTTAAGGGATGGCTAAAAGGCGACATCGGTACTAATATCAGATTAGTAACAGAGCTAAGTTTGTGGCGTTATGGGGTTTACTTTTTTTTTCCAAATGGTGGGGTCTCCCTACTCTGCAAGTTCTGGGGGATTTTCAAGTCATTGTTCATTGGGCTATGGGGCAGACACATGCATAGTCTCTGGTTCTGCATCATTGAATGGAAAGCATCAAGCCGTTGATGAAAGACTTTTCTTTCCTTTATTTTCATCACATCTCCAAAATTCATAATATTGAAGCCAATAGCCTATCCAAAAAAGGAGTTGGGGCCCATGGATGGTAAAATTTATTCCATGCTTTTCTTTTAGGGGAAATAGGAGTTGGGGCCCATGGATGGTAAAATTTATTTCATGCTTTTCTTTTAGGGGAAGCTTTGCAGGGATGGGAGGCTAAGATTCTTCTAATTATGCTTGTTTTGAAGGGATTATCTTGTTGATGATTTTAGGATTGGTCGATGTTATTTTGTTTATGATCTGATGGGTTGTCTCTTCTCTTCTCTTTTATTGATGGGTTGTAGTTTGTTCCATTTTTTGTTCAGGGAAGCAACTAAGTTGGTATGTGGACTTTGGTACTTGGGGACACTACTTTTATAATAAAAAAAATTAGTTTTTTCTTGCTGAAAAAAATGACACTCGTTCATCACCAATACCACTAATAAAGTATTATTTATATATAATCCTCAATTATCATCAAGATGTAAAAAGATCGAGGATGGTTTTCCAAATTGTTCTTGCATCAAACATAAAAACTGTGCCAATTGTCATCAAGATGTAAAAAGGTTGAGGATGGTTTTCCGAAGTAAGCTATCTACTGGACGATTTTCACTAGGACCACTTGACGTCGTCGAGTGATAGCTTACTCCGTTACCCTTTAGTGAAACCTAGATCCACCGAAGATAACTTACTCCATGTTTTCCGTCAAACCTAGACCCACCGTAATCTCTCAGAACTTTGACAGAACTGATTAAATGTTGGTACTTACGAGACAAGTACAGGAGGCTGCAGCCACTGTTGTGAGCAGAACATTGTTGCTTCTACCAAGCCCGTGAAAACACATGAAGAATCTTGGTGAACAATATTTTTTTACCATAAATCTACAATTTTCTAGACAAAAGTGACCCAAAAAAAAGTGTATTGTATTTTTTTTCCGGTGTACTATATGTTTTAACCTTAAGGCTACTATTTATTAGACATAAGTGACCAAATAAAGGTGTATTGTATTTCTTTTCCATTTCTATATTTTTATTTTTATAGACATAAGTGATGAAATAAAGGTATACTGTATTTTTTTACATAGGATAATTTATTTTGCAAGGTTTTGTATTTATGAAAAGTTAGTTTCAGAGGATAATTAGATTTTTATGATTTAGATGGATGTGTATAAATCTTGATAAAGATCCGTTTGGGTTATATCCACATCATTCATCCATCAATTATAACGTATATTATATCAATAACTATAAATTATAACGTATATTATATCAATAACTATATTAATTTATAGATGGAAGTAACTTGGTTTGTAACAGTAAATGGTATATCTTTATTTACCACACCAAATTAAATAATCTACTAAAATGTATCATGTATTTCAGATTCAACAAAATATTTTTGATAGAGTTTTTGTGGTGTCTCCCTTGCAATGCATTTATATATCTCATTTCAGATGTTTACAAATATATGGATTGCCCATTAATATATCCCATTTCAAATAGATGGATTACCACTATTATATATAATTTCAAATTTTTATAAGGAGATGGATTATCCATATAGTACGAAGACACATCGTTCATCACGAGAGAATTTGGCTATCAAATAAGGCTATAACTTTTCTTTAACATTTATTAAAATGGAGTACAAAAGTAATATAATTGCTTAAATTGAAATACAATATAAATTTTTTAATATTTATTAACATTTTAATAAAATTATATAATTATATAATATAGTACACTGGAAAAAAAAATACAGTATACTTTTTTTTGGTCACTTCTGTCTAGAAATTGTAGATTTATGGTTAAAAAAGACGGCGAGCAATACTCTGCATGCAGCAAAGTATTTAATGCGACGGCGGTCGCACTGTCTGCCGTCGGATCGCTCTTTGGAACGGATCCGACGGCGGACAATGCGACCGCTGTCGCATTAAATACTTTGTTGCATGCAGAGTATTGTTCGCCAAAAAAGACAGTTCACTAAGATTCTTCATGTTTTTTCATGGGCTAAGCAAAAGCAACAATGTTCTGCTCCATAAGATGATTCCAATCTTCAAACAATAGTAGTTGGGGCCTCCTATACTTCTTTAGCAGGTACCAACATTTAATTTGTTTGGTCAAAGTTCTGAGAAAGAGCTGTTAAAACACAAGAGTAAGCTATCTTCGATGGGTCTAGGTTTCATGGAAGGGTAACTAAGCAAGCTATCATTCTACGGCGTCGAGTGGGGTCCGATGTAAATCGTGAGGTACATAGCTTACTCCTGATTTTTCAAATCATTCTTCCATCCAACAGTCCAGCTCTAATAGAAAAAACTTTACCCACGTGCACTAGAAACTCACTTTCCATCTAGACGATGTGAGAATTGAGATTATCCAGCGACACCATCCGAATTCGGCTGCTTTATGATAGCCTCTGCACATGATAAGCAAAAGCGCGCACTAAGCGGGCTCTAAGCCCAAGCGAGCTCAATAATGACGGCTTCAATAAAAAAATTATGGTGCAGCGTGGGCTTAGCCTCAACCTTCTGACAAAGCTTATTATTATGGTGTACTAATTAGTCTTTTTCGTCGATTTGCAGAGCTAACCAGAGATAATCGTCCTTCCTATCCAATAAAATAATGACTATTTTATTAAGTTTACAGTACGCATTGCGCTCAGCTCCAACCTCGTCCTTCCATGTGCGTAGATTGGGGGATTTAGCCTCTAACACGTCAGCCTATTTGGACTACCGAGGCGCTCCGTTATTCCATGTGCGAAGCTTATGAGAAACTTTCTCAACTTTTTAAGGGCATAGTCTAACTAGGGAACGATTATGACTTTCTGGCTTATTCTCAGCCCGAATTCAGTGAATTTAACTCACAACATCGTGTAAATTTTGTTGTTTGTTGGGTGATTTGAAGTACAGAAATGAAATCATCTCACAAGAAAATCCCTAAACATCTACACTGTATGACTTTCTGGCTTATTCTCAGCTCGAATTCAGTGAATTTAACTCACAACATCGTGTAAATTTTGTTGTTTGTTGGGTGATTTTAAGTACAAAAATGAAATCATCTCACAAGAAAATCCCCAAACATCTACACTGTAAGATCTAGCAATGTTTTTGCACGTTTTGAAAATTCCATAAAAATTCATAGCCAAAAAGTAGTAAAATCCAGCAAAAAATAAAGAGAAAAAGACCCTAATTAGACATCTCCCTTCTTAAGATGAAGATGTAGGGTCACCCAAGAACTTCCCACGGACTTTGACCATGATCAGAGGATGTTGGCAATTGGCATTGATTGATTGATAGATAATCTGCGTTGATTCGATGAGATTCGAGGCGAAATCTTTGGGAGTGGGATATGGGCAAACCAAAACGCCCCGTTTTCTCCCAGCCGATTCTCCAGAAAACCGCTTCCTCTCTCCAGCTGCTGTCGCTGTCCTCTGCCGACATCAAATCATAATCATGCCTGCAGGGTAGCGTTGTCATGTTGAGCAAGCAAAACGCACCCCGGAGTCATTAATCCATAGGATAAGGGGCACACAAATCGCCCCCATTCTTGGTCGCCGTAAATAGTTGGTCGTCGGGAGTCGGGACTCAGAAACAGTTGCTTCTATAAGAGAAGACACCCATTGTATGGTTCGCATATGCCAAGGATTCATGCACCATGCCACCGTACTCCATGTATGTGTTTCTCCATACCATCTAAATCCCACACAACATGTATACATTCCCACACCATGCATCCATGCATGCGGTTGATAAATTCGAAATTTGAATTTCCACAGGCTGTCTTCGATGCAACCTGTAATAAATACTGATTTAAAGGATTTCAAATTTCAAATTTGAATTTGTAAACACGCCTGGCGGGATTATCCCCATATGTTCCTTTTTTTCTGCTCTCTCTTTCTTGGAAGTTGGATGAAGCTTCTTGTAGTGTAGCCATCGATCAATGCGATCCTTCACAAATGTGTTGACCACCTTGTTCGCAGTTACATAAGCAGAATACCGACAGAAAGGAATCCGATATGCTTCCAATGGAGTATTGTTAGACAGTTCCAACAACTGCAGAGATCACTACTCGCTCATAGAGGAATGTAGCGAACGTTAAAGCCCGCTCGCCAGGGAAGGATACTACTTAAGTGATTCGTTCTCCCAACCCCAACCAATGATGCATCTGGCTCTTCATTGACTTCTACTTCCGGTATGTATGTGTGTGTTTCACGTAGCTGGCCTGTCGTTTACAACACATCGATAGCATTCCCTTCTAAGCGTCCTCATCTTTCTTTTTGTGCATAGTTCTCATCTTGATACGTTCTTTGCTCACTAGGTATCTCGACGGTGACCCTGAAAATCTCGCCAAAGTGGCAATCAAGCAGGTTATTACTGATACAGATACAACAACTCTTTGGCAATCGAGTTCTTCCATGAATAAAGTTGCACAAGGGTGATGAAGAATGGAGGGATCATCGGGCGAGAGGGCCAGGCTTTTGGAGGAGACAAGCGGTATGTTCAATTGAGTTTGATCACGCGAGATGACAGCTTCGCTTTGATAGAACGTAGCAGAGAGGCGCTTGTTTCATATCCTAAGTTTATTGCTATATCCACCACTTGAGCCCTAGCGGAGCGAGAATTGGGTGTTGGTTTTTGGTTTCTTATGTAGTAATTATAAGCTACAATGGCTATAGAGTGCCACCAGCGACAACTTCCTCTATTTTGGCTGCCATTAATCAAATGAAAACTCTCTCTCTATAAATAAAATTCGATAATATTTTTTATTTTTATTTTATGGTTTGATGTATTTGATTGATGAACCTAGCTTCCAAGTCAACCAAACGAGCCAGTAGTGAGTAAATGGACCCTGAAGAATGTACCAAGGAACTGAAATGTTCGGTCTTTATATGCACCAGTCAAACTCTATTATGAGATAATGAAAGATCTGAATATCTTACAAAAAGTTATCTTCTAGATAAATATAGGTTATTAATTTCATTTGGAAGGGGTTTCAAGTTTTGTGAAATGTGGGATTATATTTTTAGATAGATTTAAATTATTAATTTGATTTTGTAGGTTATGTAAATTGTGAAATTATTAGTTTAGATAATTTTAAGTTATTAATTTAATTTTGTAAGAGTTTTTAATTTTGTGATTATAATTTAATGAATGTTGTAAAAATTTAAATTAACCAATTTTATTTGAATTTTTTTCATAAAAAATTTATTAACTTAAATAAAATTTGTTTTTGTAAAACTTAAAATTTAAACAGTGTATTTATGAAATTATTTTAATAACAATATTTGTCCAATCAATAAACTCAATATGTAATATAAGAAAAATTATGTGTAATATAAGAAAATAGTATATTTTTATTTACTTTATGAGTAAATGCTATGAGATTTATAGGTTTAATAATTGGAAAAAGTTATAATTTATATTATATTGTTGATGTTTTTTATTTCAAACATATGTAAACATGTAATATATTAATTTCTTAACATGTTTCCTATAATTGTATATTATATTTTTATTTATTTGTAAATTCAATAAAAATGATTTAAATTTGTATATTTTTTTAATAATATAACATGAATGGGCCTAATGATTATGAGCATGTGTTTCTTTTTAGGAGGTCACATGTCCAAATGCAGAGGGAGTAGTTGCGCAAGGGGTCCCTTGTCCCACAAACAAGGGGGTCTCATATACCAAATTGGTGTTTGGCTTGGCAGTGACCTTAAAATATTATTATTATTATTATTTTATAATAATTAATCAATATAATTGTTAATATCCGTTGGAGACTAAATTTAAATAGCTTTTAATCAATATAGTAAAAGCTATATAAATTTAGATTTTAAATTAGGTATTTTTAATTTATAAAAGATAAATCAATATACCATGACATGTTTCTTATTTTCTTCATAAACCAATACAAGTTTTGTTTTTTTATTTTCTTCCATAGGACCATACAAGTTTTATTTTTGTTTTTTTTTTCTTTCAAAATAATTATAAGTATTTTGTCTCTTTTTAGTCATCTATTTATATATTTCTATTGCTAGGTGATAGGTGATGGAAAGTTAACTTATTGTTTTGACAAATCTTTTTCTTCCATCTTTATTTTGAAATTTCTATTTAATTCATAATTCAAAATGAAGAAAATTAAAAACTTAGGTAAATGTCTTATGTATATAATCTTAATAAACTAAATTGAAAAAAAATGGAGTTCATCACAATTTAAAAAAAAAATTGACTATCATAATAATAAAGAACTAAAAAATGATCATAATAATTATAAAAATTTACCATACAATAAATCTACTTATATCATTTTAATTTAAATGATATAATTATATCTTTATTTCTTTTAATACTTTTCATTTTTATTAAAATTTAAGATTAAAATGGTTTTATATAAAACATACTAATCTTATATACCAACTTAAACTAAATAACCTCTCTATTAAAACATTAACTCATATTTAAACACAAATATACAAAACCAACTCAACATTTTCATTATCATTATTATAATCAATTCAATATTACCCCTAGAGTCACTCTTGAAAATGTGAATATGTAATGCTCTTTAACTTCTTCAAAGTCATAGGACATACGGGTCACAAGGATTTACCAAAGTATGCATAGCGTCATAAGTATTTGAATGAATTTGAATGAACCAGTTGTAGTGTTTGTGAAGCATAAGTGATTTCCCAAACGAAAATTTGTCTCTATGTTAATTATGTAGTACACAATTGGATCAAACTTCATTCCTTTTTTCAATCTTGGGAAATCCTTAACTTCTCCAAACTCACAGGACACATGGGCCTCAAGGATTTACCAAAGTATGTATAAGGACACAAGTATTTGAATGAACTAGTTGTAATATTTTTGAAGTCTACGTGATTTCCCAAATGAAAATTTGTCTCCACGTTAATTATCTAGTGCACAAAGTCGATCAAACTTCATTCTTTTCTTCAATCTTGGGAAATACTTAAGCCATATTCTTTGTGTGTATCAAATTTACCCCCTTGAACAATAAATGGCCATAATGCTTATGATATAACTAGTTATAGCCTTCAATCATGTCTTTCAAAGAATTTGAGATTGTTGGAGGCATCTTTATTCGAAACATTATACTTTCTATCATGGGAGCCACTAGCATTAACTTTCCAACATTTTACAAGCTTCATTATCAAAAAACACTTTACAATGTTTCTCAATTAGCTCACCAGCTTTCAAAAGATTGTTCTTAAGGTTAGAAACTAAAAAGTGCCTGTTGACGGGCGTATTTGACAAAACCCGCAACGAGGGATACGACCCAGACCGGGATCCTTAGGGCAGGCTCCAAGCTGTTTAGGGTAGCCGTTCTCGACAGGTTTAAAGGCTCTGTTGGCCTCGAACACTAACAGTCTAATGGTTAAAACTAATGCTACTGATTGTCAGTGAAACCTATCTTTATTATTTACAAAAGTTAATTCAGGTTATATGCTACAGGATGTTAGTTTAACAGATTTAATCAACTTAAATCAATGAATTATAAATACAAGATACAAAAGCTGAAAAGATAAAATATAAACATAGTTAATATTGTACACAAATCTGTTATATACATCTTGTACAATCATTTACAAAAAGGATAAACTGAATGTAATTCATAGAGACAGAATCTGATACGAATAGGTTTTCAAGTAATATAATCAGCAAAAATAAGCAATATATAACCCTAACTATATATTATCCTAATCAGGAGCGAGAGAGAAATTAACCATGAAATCAATTTATGCTAATAGAACTATCGCATGAATATGCTTTGATAACATTCAAAGAAGTTCAAATATTAACAAAACCACACAGTAGTGATTACAAATCATATAAACAACAATAACGACTGTCAGTTACACAAAATGATATATTAGCAAAACTGAAAGCCTGAAACATCGATAATCATAAAATAGATTTATATCTGTAAAATCCTTTAGAGAACTTCAACAAATATAACTAAAGTAAAAAGAAAATCACAAGACTAATAGACATTACAAACATATGCCACGTATACAAACTGCACACATATATTGATAACATCACCAGTTTAAAAATGTCAATGGCTGCAGACAGGTAGTTGTCTAAAGTCGTAAACACATCAACCCAGTCTTTTGATTCCGTTTTCATTGATTATCCATCCCCTATCCCATAAACTTTTAACCCTTAAATACATGTCTACAAAAACAAATATCCTTAAAAGTTTGAGATAAACTAGATCGAATTATCCAACTGATTTCTAATTAAAAATGACAAGTGTAACGTGTCATTTTTCCATATAAGCAAATCATCAAGATGATCCATGGAAATCGAAGATTCCAGCGATAAACAAAACCTGGAAAACTTGTTATGCGGTCTGTTCTGATTGATGCGAGATCGTGCAAAAATAAACAGTTGACAAAATCCGGGCGCAAACAGCAAATTTAACACCTGCAACAAATCAAGTAATAATAAAATTAAAACATAAACACAAATCAAAATGATAAATAATAAATAACAAACAAGAAATAAACTAAATAAATACCTGATCATCAAAATTGAAAATTAAAACCAACAACAAAGAAATCCAGTATAGTCACAAATTAACTGGTGCATTAAAAACTTGAATATTGACCCCATTAGCATGACTCGGTGAAGGAGCCCTGAATTGCGTGAGCGCGATCTGAGCGTTGAGCTCATGGACCTTTTCTTCACTCTTTTCGTTTTCATCTTGCAATTTGAGAACCCTCCTTATGAGCTTGTTCTTATGATTCTTCAATCGTAAAAGCTGCTGTCCACTTTCATCAACTTTTGCCCTTAACTCCACATTATCACCTTTCATTAAATCCCGACTTGCTACTATTTCATTCATCCTGTCTTCCATTCTACGAACCTTGTCTAAAAGACAACTAATGAATAGAGGATGAATGGTTTCCCCAGTTCCACGAAGAACAATCGAGGTTATTTTAGCCGGTTTTTCTTTTACTATAGAATCAGTCATATGATCAACTAAAACTTCCCGCACTTCTTTATCCACTGCTGGAGAATTATTATGATCACGGGTGACATCAAATTGCGGCTCGGCAACAGACAGAGAAGGACCTTCGCGCATATCGTTATCAATCACAGGGTGACCTTCACTAGCTAAATCAGCAACGGACTCAGGATGAACCAGATTGTCATTATCAGGCGAAGGAGCAATGATTTCTTCATCATCAATCACAACCGTTTCCACTGGAACCTTATTACTTACAGGGGTTTTAACCATCTTAGCTTTCGCCATACTCTTGGTTAGCCTTCTAACCAGCTTGGATTTGGGTAGATTTCCTCGACGATTCCCAATTTTATTACTACTGTTTGGCGGAGTAACAGGTGACAAAATTGAAATCTTCTTCACACGCCTAGACTCTGGAGGGGTATGAGGAGTGTTCACTGGATTCTCCGTAGGTGCTTTGTAGGGTTCTGAACTCTTAAGGCTAGGGTTTGACGGAGATTTGTGCGGAGACAAGAATGGAGCCGAAACTGCGTTTCTATGTTTGCTACAGTCATCAGGACTATCAAACATGCAATGAAAAAAGGATGGAAAACCGTTTGACTCTATAAACTGCTCCCATGAGCGACCCGACTTCATCAATTCGTTCTCAATCAACATACGAACCAGACCATGATGAAAAAGACTGTGGCTGACATGTTTAGGCCCCTTCTTTATGGCATTTGACATCTTAAATAAACTGTGCAGAAGGTAGTAAGGAAAATTAATAGGAAACCCTATAAAGATAGCCATCAGACGAAGATGATATACGTATGTCGAAGATAACTGGCCTTCACAGGTCAAATATCGATGAATTAAATCAAGAACCAGACGCCATTCTTTAAGAAAATACTTACGTGCCACCCCAGTTCGAAAAGAAATTTCCTGAATCGGGTTCTTTAACAATCGTCTCCATTCGGTTATGTCCATCTTCTGGTATTTGAACCACCTCTGCCCAGACAGAGACAAACCTGTTGCGGCTGCTATGGATCTTTCATCAACCCGAAAGCAGAGATCACCAACCTCAGCTTGGTAATTAACCAGGGACAGAGCAAAGACTCTGGTAACTTCAGGGTTCGAGACGGAAAACTTCTCAAAGAACGGCATCCACCCCACATTCCTAACTTTTTCTGCGAGATCAGGGTTTGAGCTTAACAAGGTCATCTCATAGGGTTCAACCCTGACGACAGGAGCCATCACTGGTTGATTACAAATGTGTAACCACACACAAAATACGTACCACCACTCCGCCAGCAATAGAAGACCAGGTCGTGAGCACTCGGGATGAAGGCTGAGCAACACCAGGTGATGAACAGAATCGGCCATACGTAACCGCAGGTTATACCCTCGCAAGTCTGGCATGAGCGAAAGCATCGGCACTCGGAGTGGTAATCGATCAATAACACGAATGATGGTTGAAAACCCTAGAACGCTGATAATATCATGATTCAACCCTGACTTAAATGATAGGAGACCTTACATTGTACGTAAAACAGGTGTTTGATCGACAGGCGTCCACGATAAAAGATACGTATCAGGGCTTAAACATGATGGACAGGTCAAGTATCAATGTCATGATAGCACACTGTCTTCCCGATACGTGAGTTAAGATACAGGCTGCGCCATAAATCAACCCGGAGATAACCATAATATATGCACTCCTATCATAGATTCGACATATTTTGTAAAGGTGGCAGAGGTTATAATATAATCACAAACCATGCACTTGAACCTTGAAATACGACCAATATGAAATTCAATCAAGATCGATAATTGCTCACAAACTTAGGATAAGGGCCATGAGACATAAGTCTAGGCTTTGTCAGAGTTACAAGCATCAGACCTTTGACAACTGTTGCTTAGACAACGCACGACAACCATAGTAATGAAAACCTTGCAAATCATCATGGTAACGAAGTCAATAAAATGAATCTCTAATATTTTGGAATAATATACATGACTAGGGTTACAAAGTAGGAATGACTATCATTAAGAGTCACCTCTTAATTTCCCTAGTATAAATCATCCAAAACAATAACTTCAATATGATAGTCTCATTAATCCAATAGAATTTGCAAAGGTTATTAGAAAAATTAAATTTCCACAAATCAGTAGCTTAATGGAAACCACCATATCAGTAGCTGAAAACTCATTAAACTTGTCCTTGTAAAATTTAAACATTTCTTCAAACAAAATGAAATTTTGTTTGATGAAATAATGATTTTACAAGGCTGTTGAGCAGGGGCACAACAGATGGCGACTTGCTGGACGAAACAGTTATCTCAGTTTATTTACCTGAAATCATGCAAGCAAAGAAATTAAATCCTTAATGTAAGCCATTGCATAGATAACACCATTTTAACATCTCAACCAGATTCAAGAATTTCATAGTTCTACACATTACCAGCAAATTACAGTTTCAGTTATTCATTTGATAGACATTAGACTTCTAACAAAAATCATTCCTTAAAGAGTAAAACAACAAATGGTTCAGTCTTAAAAGATAAAATCTCAATACCACAAGCATAGCCCTGCTGCCAGCAGGCGTCCATAGCCTTGACAGAGTTACTTTAAAACCCACAAATTGCCAGTATCCCATCTGCTAGTGAAGAGTCTACAATTCTGGGCAAGATGAACTGTTACCATTATCTTCTGTTTTCTTTTTTCTTTTTATTAGTCATGAAGGCCATGATTCAGGCTTGATAACCCGGTAGTAATCATGTTAGTCACCAGTCTACACAACAGTAAAATGAACCGGCTCGTGATGAGACCTTTCACCCCTCAGAGTTTTATGTCCAAAGGTCATTGCCCAGGCTTAGTGACTGGAGACGACAATGCTACTGGATGTAAACTTATGATCCTAAATAGACCGGCTCATCACGAGACCTTCTGTCCTTCAGACGGTTTTTTCAAATGTTTTAGTTCATCTCGTCCAGAACGTAATTATTGTTAATCCCAAATGAGATTGTCTTAGCAGATAGGGAGGAAAGTCTGGTTTTCTTTACGAAAAAGGGATGGCGTAAGAGATTAAAATAGATGACTTTACCAAACACTGCCCTAATCTCTTTGGACAAAATTTTGCAGAAACTGATATAAGTAATTAATATTAACATGTTTTAAAGGTGCTGGTAATATTCAGAACAGTGATAATACCTTTCTCTGTGTGAGAAGTAAAACAGAATGACAGTTTCCAGGATGATAATGCCTTTGTGCATGATTTGCAGATAAATTTCAGAGATTGAATTTAGTCATCAGCTTTGGGGTTTGATGAATGTATCAGGTTCAGATCACAAAAACAAAACAGCAAATAAAAAGGGAAAAATACACACAGACCAAAAGTAAAGGAAATAAAATCATTCAAGCAAGCACACCACACCAGTGATATATACAGGATGATCCCTTGAGGAGGATCAACAGAAGTATCGCTTGATTAGGTGACCATTTACTGGAAGGTTATCAACCTCACCTTCTAATGTTTGTAGCCTGAAAGTGCTGGGACCAAGTTTTTCTAAAATAACAAATGGCCCTAGCCATAGGCATTGGAACTTTGTGTGTTTTCCTTTATCTTCGTGTTCCTTGTCCCATTTCAATACTAAGTCACCTACTTCCAGATCCCGACTGACCGATTTTCTAAGGTCAAACCAACGCTTCACAGTCTGCTGGTGTTTCTCAAACTTTTTCCTAGCCATTTCCCTATCTTCTTCCAACTTCTACAAAGTATTAATTCGATGCTCCATAGCAGAACAAGGTATCTCCTGTACTGACTGGGCAAGTTGTAAAGAGGGCAGGAACAAGTGAGGAGGTAAAATGGCTTCCTTGCCATACACTCGAAAAAAGGGAGAGTTTCCTATAGTAGCTTTGGGGGTCACCCTGTCAGCCCACAAAGCGCTTGATAGAGCAGTATGCCAATCCCTGTGATGGTTAGCCACAGTAAGTTTCAGAATATTGATCAGATTTTTATTAGACGATTCAGCTAACCAATTACCTTGGGGGTAATAATTAGCAGAATACTTTAACTTTATTCCTTTTTCTAATGCATACTCAGTCAATTTAACAGAGAAAAAATAAGTTGCATTATCAAAGATTAAAGACTTAGGCAGGCCGAATCTAGTGATGATAAAGGAATCAAGGAAAGCTATCACCTGATCTGAATTGACTACTCGCAACGGGACGGATTCAACCCATCGAGTGAAGTAGTCTGTGGCTGTAAGAATATATTTATGTTGTAGTGAAGAGGCTGGTGTGATTGAGCCAACAATATCCAGACCCCATTGCTGAAATGGGACTTCAATGATAACCGGCTGGAGGGGTAATGCTTCCTTTTTCAGTCTGCCTCCTGCTCTTTGACACTCTTGGCACTTTCTGGAGAAAGAATATGCGTCTTTGAACAATGTGGGCCAGTAGTACCCAGCTTTAAGTATCTTATGAGCAGTAGTTTCACCGCTAAAATGTCCTCCAGCTGGTCCTGCATGTAATTGAGATAACACGTTATCAGCCTCATTCCTTTCTAGACAACGAAGGAATACCCCTTCGAAATTATTTCTAAACAAAATATTATCAACAAGCTGATAAGGTGCAGATTTCAATCTTAAAGCCCTCTTATGATGTGGGTCTAAATGTTCAGGGGCAGCCCCATGCAATAAAAAGAACTTAATATCATCATACCAAGAATCAGGAGGAGCAGAGATCGGAAAAACTTCCCTTTCAAATAAGGAAGGCTCGCTGAAGAAATGCAGATCTGATTCAGCACTGTCTGGAGAGCCAGCTGCTAGCTTGCAAAGACCTTGTCCCCTGAAAATCTTTAAAGGTTTTATTTCCAGGTCATATTCCTGAAGTGCGGTGACCCAATGTGCTCGATTTTCACCGAGATCCTTCTGTACCAAGAGATTTCTAACTGCAGAATATGGTACAATGACCTTGGTGTGGGACTTCAGTAAGTAAGGCCTGAAATGTTTAACAGATTTGAAAACAGCGAAAGCTTTCTTGTCCACTTCTGGGTAGTTTAATTCTGCACCGTTGAGACTAGAACTCATAAAAGCGATAGGAGCTTCATTATTTTCCTGGTTTTTCTGTGTCAGAACAGCAGCATAAGAAGAATCAGAAGCAAACGTATACAAAATGAAAGGTTTGGAAAAATCTGGGCTAGTGAGAGTGGGAGCTTCAGCAATAGCTTTTAAAATGTCGTGAAAAGATTGCTTCTCGTCAGTATTCCATTTAAACTCAGCATCCTTTCTTATCATTTTTTGAAGCGGCCGAACAATTTCTGTAAACCCAGGAATAAATCTAGAAACAAAATTTATCTTTCCAAGAAACGACTGCATGGACTTCTTTGAGTGGGGCATCGAAATCTGTGAAATAGCACGAGTACGTTCTGGGTCAATATTAATGCCTTGTTTAGAAACAACAAAACCCAACAACTTACCTTCTGTCACTGAAAAGATAGATTTCTTAGGATTTAACGAAATCCCATACTTCCGGCAACGCTCAAAGACTCTCCTGAGATGAATTAAATGATCAGTCCTATTTTTTGAAAAGACGGTAACATCATCTAGATAAATAACGACGAACTTACCAATCAGACCTCTAAAGGCGATGTCCATTGCCCTCTGAAATGTTGCTCCAGCATTTATGAGACCAAATAGCATTTTCCTGTATGCATAGGTTCCCCAAGGCGTTCTAAAAGTTGTTTTCAACTGGTCAGATTTGGATACTAACACTTGGTTGTATCCTGAAAAACCATCTAGTAGCGAAAACATTTCAGATCCGGAGACCTGTTGCAAGATTTTCTCCATTGTAGGAACAGGGTAATTGTCTTTATCCGAAACCTTATTCAGGTTTCGGAAGTCGACACACAACCTGATGTCACCATTTTTCTTCCTCACGGGTACAAGATTTTCTACCCACTGTGCATGCCGAACAGGGAAAATTATTCTGGCGGCAAGGAGTTTATTTAGCTCCTTCTTGACAGCTGGTTCTAGGCTGGGGTGCATTTTCCTCAATTTTTGTTGAAAAGGATTAGCCTCTGGTTTCATAGGAATGACATGTTGCATGATATTAGGATCGAATGTTTTCAGGTCATCATACGTCCATGCAAAAATGTCTTTAAATTCTTTGAAGAGCTTAATGAAGGCTGTTTTCTTTTGGGCAGTACATGTGCTGCCCAGATTCACACATTGAGGATTTTGTTCAGTTCCTAGATTGACAATGTCAGATTGCATGATGGAGCTATTAGTTTTACAATTCCTTGCAGCCTTAAATTTATCCTTTAAGTCATAGAATTTCTCAAGTTTGATTACTGACCTAGGAAGGGCACTAACCTGATCGAGAGATTCTTGAATTGAGCAAGGCTTATGGATTACCGCAAAATTGTGTAGATCTTCATCGTGAGTCATCTCGTCCAAAATCGCATCCTTGAACGTATCTTTAAAAGTCAGAAAATCGATTAATTGCTGGTCGTCATTGAAGACTCTCCAATTTGCTACGTTATCAGGTATAGAAGGCCTGAACAACAATTCAACCGAGAAAGCATCAGTAAGGATTCCTTCAGATGGAATCAACCTTGAAGCAACATTAGCTAAAAGATCAACTTCCTGATTTAGATAATGAGGGATGGAACTAATGTTAAATGCTTCAAATGCTAGTAGTAAATTCCATACCTCAGCTTGATAATTTCTCAAGTGTCCAGCTATGCAGTGTATTGTATTACGTACCTGACGAACAATAATCTCAGAATCTCCTAAGACTACCAAGGCTTTGGCTCCCAAGTCAATCGCTTTCTTCAGCCCTTGAATGAGGGCTTCGTATTTAGCGATGTTATTGGTGCAATCGAATTCTAATCTACAAGCAATGAAGTACCTTTTACCATAAGGATCAATCAGTAAGCAACCTGCACCAGCTCCTTCTTTTGACTTGGAACCGTCAAAGTAAAGAGACCAACAACCGTCATTGAGATCTAAATGTGGTGTATCCGGTACTGAGATTTCAGCTGGAACTTGTGTAAAATGACAAATTTCAGACTGCTGATATGAATCTAGAATTTCTGAAATTTCAGCCTCAAAGTTCCCAAAAAATGAATCAGCCATGTAGTTACCCAATATGGTATCAGCGAACAAAACTGGTTCATTTGAGTCATCAATTTCAGTGACGGTATGTTTCATATACCGTTCTCGATGGATTCTGATTTTATTCGGATGACCCTTATGAGGTATCCACAAGTGTGACCAGTCTGTCGCGAAATATCCATCGAGTTTTTGTGACCAATCCCTGCTAAGAAACAAACCATATGCTTCAGGGATGTCAGCAACAATAATATCGATGATAAAGTGAACTTGTGGATTGGAAGCTAACCTTATCAGCACCTCTTTCAGTTTACCTATTACCTTTACGTTTGAACGATCAAGTTGTACAATACTAGTATCACAAGGCTGAGGGACAGCATTAAGCCTTTTACACACAGAGTAAGGCATTACATTTTTGGATGCCCCTGAGTCTATCATACAGTTATGTACTTTGCGATTAAATATTTCAAACGAAAGTAAAAAAGGTGGAGTTGAAGAATCAGATTTCTTGCCTATAGATGATGCATTGGCTGAAGATTTTTGTGAATCAACTTTATTGTTGACAGAGCTATTTTGATTGGAGGCAGTCCTACCAGTTTTACCTGGGCAGACCCCTTGTACCATTTTATCTCGAATCACAGGTATTTTTATGAGTTCATATAGAGAAATATTATCTCTGCTCTTCTTTAATTCCTCAATCAAGTCATATTCTAACTAAAGGGAGTATGCAGATTTACTGTTTGCAGGCTGATTTTTGTTTTGGACAGTTGAACTATTATCTGTAACAGTTGTAGCAGGTTCAGTTGAAGGCTGGTCTTTTTTACTTCTGGTGTTGTACTGATGCTGATTTACATTGACAACAGCCACATCTTCGTCATCAGTTAATTCTGAGGTGTCCCAGAAATGACTGATGACATGGGGTGGTTTATCGTCATTGTCATCATCCGTTTTTTGGTTATCTTGAGAACTCTGTCCAGAAGACTGAGTTTCATTTTCAGTAGATGTTTCTAGATCTGAAAATATTGATTTGAGGAAGCTATTGAGTTCCTCAACGCTGTTGGATTCAGAGGGTGGAGTTTGTTTCGCAGTTGAATTTTGAAAAGGTTTTTTGAAAAACTGTTTAGGTGGTTCTTTATTTGTGGTATTTTCAGAAGTACCCTTTTTTAAATCTATGATCTCATTAGACAGTTTTTTAATGACTCTTTGTAAACTGTCAAGATCTAAGGCATCTTGGCTCCTTTTGTCAGAGCTTTTAGCAGGACTGTCAGTCTTCTTCCGAGAAGAAGATGCTGAATCGTTATCTACCCCGGGATTTGCTTTTGTGGCATTCGCATCCTTTTCAACTTTAATTGCTTCTTCAAATTTTTCAGTTAGGGTAAGTTTGGCCTTTTTCCTGACAAACATGGATATCTTTCCTGGTAACGCTGAAGTGTAAAATTCAACAGTAACGTCCTCAGTTGGCCTCGAGGTAGCGGGAATCCTGTTTCTCAAAGTTAGAAAACGCTGGTTAAAATCTTTAACCTTTTCTTTGGGATCCATGCGAATTCTAGACAATTCTGAGACTAAAATAGCAGGAGCCTTGTCATCTCCAAACTTGTTTGTAAATGCACGATCAAATTCGTTCCAGCTAGTAATCGAACCAGCTGTAAGTGAAAAATACCATGTGGAGGCATTTCCTTCGAATGTATAAGGAAAAAGTCGGCAGACCACATCTTCATGTTCCACATCCAAGAGTCGGACTACCAACATAAACTTCTTGACGTGGTCTTCCGCTGGCTCTTTCGACTCAGGGTTGAATTTAGGCAGTAATTTCTCATGGTGTTTAGGTAAAGGGTGTTGAACGCCTGGAACGACCACTGCATCCTGAGCTAGCCATGGCATATTAGCATTGGGGTTTGGGGGATTTGCAGCTGCCATGTTTCCTGGATTTGGAGGCGGTGGTGGTGGTGTTTGAGGAACACGAGGAGTAGAATGAGGCGGTGATGGTGGTCGACCAGACCCTCCTGAAGCAAGTGGTCCTGCAGAAGAAGAAGGCTGGTTGGTGCCTGTGAAAGATTGTTGTATGTGAGAATCGGGATGGGCACCTAAAGGCTGTTCTTGTTCTCCCAGAACAGATTCAGGATGGCGAGTACGAGGACGTGTAATCTGCGGCAGAGAGAATTCAGTGGGCTGACGCCCAGTGAGATTGGAATAATCCCTAGTTAAAATTCTACGAGATTCGTTTAAGGCTTGTTCGTACTAGTCTATTTCTTCAGGTAAGTGAATACCGGGAGAATTGAACTGAGAGATCATATTTTGAACAGAGTCGCTCACTGGGGTTTCATTCACTCGTGATGAACGGTGAGAGCGTGGTTGTGCAGTAGGTTGTATTTGAGGGGTAATTGGCTGATTAACTTTGTTTACGGGGTTGTTTTCATCAGCCATTGGCTTACGCTGGTCCTCCTTCTAGCGCCATTGTTGACGGGCGTATTTGACAAAACCCACAACGAGGGATACGACCTAGACTGGGATCCTTAGGGCAGGCTCAAAGCTGTTTAGGGTAGCCGTTCCCGACAGGTTTAAAGGCTCTGTTGGCCTGGAACACTAACAGTCTAATGGTTAAAACTAATGCTACTGATTGTCAATGAAACCTATCTTTATTATTTAAAAAAGTTAATTCAGGTTATATGCTACAGGATGTTAGTTTAACATATTTAATCAACTTAAATCAATGAATTATAAATACAAGATACAAAAGCTGAAAAGATAAAATATAAACATAGTTAATATTGTACACAAATTTGTTATATACATCTTGTACAATCATTTACAAAAAGGATAAACTGAATGTAATTCATAGAGACAGAATCTGATGCGAATAGGTTTTCAAGTAATATAATCAGCAGAAATAAGCAATATATAACCCTAACTATATATTATCCTGATCAGGAGCGAGAGAGAAATTAACCATGAAATCAATTTATGCTAATAGAACTACCGCATGAATATGCTTTGATAACATTCAAAGAAGCTCAAATATTAACAAAACCACACAGTAGTGATTACAAATCATATAAACAACAATAACGATTGTCAGTTACACAAAATGATATATTAGCAAAACTGAAAGCCTGAAACATCGATAATCATAAAATAGATTTATATCTGTAAAATCCTTTAGAGAACTTCAACAAATATAACTAAAGTAAAAAGAAAATCACAAGACTAATAGACATTACAAACATATGCCACGTATACAAACTGCACACATATATTGATAACATCACCAGTTTAAAAATGTCAATGGCTGCAGACAGGTAGCTGTCTAAAGTCGTAAACACATCAACCCAGTCTTGTGATGCCCTTTTCATCGATTATCCATCCCCTATCCCATAAACTTTTAACCCTTAAATACATGTCTACAAAAACAAATATCCTTAAAAGTTTGAGATAAACTAGATCGAATTATCCAACTGATTTCTAATTAAAAATGACAAGTGTAACGTGTCATTTTTCCATATACGCAAATCATCAAGACGATCCATGGAAATCGAAGATTCCAGCGATAAAAAACACCTGGAAAACTTGTTATGCGGTCTGTTCTGATTGATGCGAGATCGTGCAAAAATAAACAGTTGACAAAATCCGGGCGCAAACAGCAAATTTAACACCTGCAAAAAATCAAGTAATAATAAAATTAAAACATAAACACAAATCAAAATGATAAATAATAAATAACAAACAAGAAATAAACTAAATAAATACCTGATCATCAAAATTGAAAATTAAAACCAACAACAAAGAAATCCAGTATAGTCACAAATTAACTGGTGCATTAAAAACTTGAATATTGACCCCATTAGCATGACTCGGTGAAGGAGCCCTGAATTGCATGAGCACGATCTGATCGTTGAGCTCACGGACCTTTTCTTCACTCTTTTCGTTTTCATCTTACAATTTGAGAACCCTCCTTATGAGCTTGTTCTTATGATTCTTCAATCGTAAAAGCTGCTGTCCACTTTCATCAACTTTTGCCCTTAACTCCACATTATCAGCTTTCATTAAATCCCGACTTGCTACTATTTCATTCATCCTGTCTTCCATTCTACGAACCTTGTCTAAAAGACAACTAATGAATAGAGGATGAATGGTTTCCCCAGTTCCACGAAGAACAGTCGAGGTTATTTTAGCCGGTTTTTCTTTTACTATAGAATCAGTCATATGGTCAACTAAAACTTCCCACACTTCTTTATCCACTGCTGGAGAATTATTATGATCACGGGTGACATCAAATTGCGGCTCGGCAACAGACAGAGAAGGACCTTCGCGCATATTGTTATTAATCACAGGGTGACCTTCACTAGCTAAATCAGCAACGGACTCAAGATGAACCAGATTGTTATTAACAGGCGAAGGAGCAATGATTTCTTCATCATCAATCACAACCGTTTCCACTGGAACCTTATTACTTACGGGGGTTTTAACCATCTTAGCTTTCGCCATACTCCTGGTTAGCCTTCTAACCAGCTTGGATTTGGGTAGATTTCCTCGACGATTCCCAATTTTATTACTACTGTTTGGCGGAGTAACAGGTGACAGAATTGAAATCTTCTTCACACGCCTAGACTCTGGAGGGGTATGAGGAGTGTTCACTGGATTCTCCGTAGGTGCTTTGTAGGGTTCTAAACTCTTAAGGCTAGGGTTTGACAGAGATTTGTGCGGAGACAAGAATGGAGCCGAAACTGCGTTTCTATGTTTGCTACAGTCATCAGGACTGTCAAACATGCAATGACAAAAGGATGAAAAACCGTTTGACTCTATAAACTGCTCCCATGAGCGACCCGACTTCATCAATTCGTTCTCAATCAACATACGAACCAGACCATGATGAAAAAGACTGTGCCTGACATGTTTAGGCCCCTTCTTTATGGAATTTGACATCTTAAATAAACTGTGCAGAAGGTAGTAAGGCAAATTAATAGGAAACCCTATAAAGACAGCCATCAGACGAAGATGATATACGTATGCCGAAGATAACCGGCCTTCACAGGTCAAATATCGATGAATTAAATCAAGAACCAGACGCCATTCTTTAAGAAAATACTTACGTGCCACCCCAGTTCGAAAAGAAATTTCCTGAATCGGGTTCTTTAACAATCGTCTCCATTCGGTTATGTCCATCTTCTGGTATTTGAACCACCTCTGCCCAGACAGAGACAAACCTGTTGCGGCTGCTATGGATCTTTCATCAACCCGGAAGCAGAGATCACCAACCTCAGCTTGGTAATTAACCAGGGACAGAGCAAAGACTCTGGTAACTTCAGGGTTCGAGATGGAAAACTTCTCAAAGAACAACATCCACCCCACATTCCTAACTTTTTCTGCGAGCTCAGGGTTTGAGCTTAACAGGGTCATCTCATAGGGTTCAACCCTGACGACAGGAGCCATCACTGGTTGATTACGAATGCGTAACCACACACAAAATACGTACCACCACTCAGCCAACGACAAAAGACCAGGTCGTGAGCACTCGGGATGAAGGCTGAGCAACACCAGGTGATGAACAGAATTGGCCATACGTAACCGCAGGTTATACCCTCGCAAGTCTGGCATGAGCGAAAGCATCAGCGCTCGGAGTGGTAATCGATCAATAACACGAATGATGGTTGAAAACCCTAGAACGCTGATAATATCATGATTCAACCCTGACTTAAATGATAGGAGACCTTACATTGTACGTAAAACATGTGTTTGATCGACAAGCGTCCACGATAAAAGATACGTATCAGGGCTTAAACATGATGGACAGGTCAAGTATCAGTGTCATGATAGCACACTGTCTTCACGATACATGAGTTAAGATACATGCTGCGCCATAAATCAACCCGGAGATAACCATAATATATGCACTCCTATCATAGATTCGACATATCTTGTAAAGGTGGTGGAGGTTATAATATAATCACAAACCATGCACTTGAACCTTGAAATACGACCAATATGAAATTCAATCAAGATCGACAATGGCTCACAAACTTAGGATAAGGGCCATGAGACATAAGTCTAGGCTTTGTCAGAGTTACAAGCATCAGACCTTTGACAACTGTTGCTTAGACAATGCACGACAACCATAGTAATGAAAACCTTGCAAATCATCATGGTAACGAAGTCAATAAAATGAATCTCTAATATTTTGGAATAATATACATGACTAGGGTTACAAAGTAGGAATGACTATCATTAAGAGTCACCTCTTAATTTCCCTAGTATAAATCATCCAAAACAATAACTTCAATATGATAGTCTCATTAATCCAATAGAATTTGCAAAGGTTATTAGAAAAATTAAATTTCCACAAATCAGTAGCTTAATGGAAACCACCATATCAGTAGCTGAAAACTCATTAAACTTGTCCTTGTAAAATTTAAACATTTCATCAAACAAAATGAAATTTTGTTTGATGAAATAATGATTTTACAAGGCTGTTGAGCAGGGGCACAACAGTGCCTTAAATATTTTTTACCTCACCTTGTTTGGTGTGTACATCGAATGTTTCTTTACTAACATGTTCTATTTCCTTATCATCTCAAAGTTTCACATGGAATAATATTGTTTCATAAATTTCCTCAAATAAATCATTGGTGAATGTCATATGATTGGAGCAACCAAAATCTATGAGCCAAACATCATCTTAAAATTTCTCTATAATATGAAAAATAAACATATTAGATATGGAATACCCTCCTTCATGTGATTTACTCTCCTACATATCCATTGAATTCTGTCATTTCACCCTAAAGATTTATGTATTCCTAGCATCTCTCTATTCATCTTTCAAACGCAAGGAATGCATCTATGGTATTATGTATTGTTTAGAAATTTAATTTATGTATTGTTAAGTTGACATATTTCCTTTCACAGGTCAGATATATGCAGTGGTTGCCCCAAAAATAATGAATGGGGTTCTGACTATTGGTTGGCACATTTCTTAGCCATTCTCGAACCTGTTGTAGATGATGAAAATATTGAAGTCCCAATTCACTCGATGGTTATAAAAGGGGATTAGTTGACACTAGCATCACAATAGGGTGGGTATAGTATATTATGATTATAAACCAGGAGCTATTGTATACCACTTCGCCAACCTAGTAGTTGGTATAAACATCAAGCTGCTGACACTTTCGAACAAAAATATGTCACATGTACAATATTTGCTACCTCATATAGAGCACGGAATATTGATGGAAAGCATCGACAACAGATATGATCCAAATGGCCTACTCGACTGAGTACATTGTCATGTGTTACTATATTGTCCAATGTGGCTAGATTGTCAGGTGCATTATTTAACCTTTAAAGTGCATGCTGAAGCACAATTTCAATTATTTATCCTTAGTTTATTCCCAATGTAATAAACCTGTGATTAATGGATACCATTCATAGACATAATATTATTCAGAGGATACTGGACACTATAAACACGATCGTACAACTTCAGGTGAGTTATCTATAAATCATGTTTGCACATTTTCATTGGGTTCTCTTTATTTTCTTATGAGAGTACTAATGTTTAGCCTTTTGTGTGCCTAGGATACAAACACCATCTATGGCACATTGGAGGTGCCAAGAACAACCCGGTGTCTTTAGGCACCAACAAATAGAAATTGAAAAATAACATGCTCTCGAGTTGTTGAAATTTACTCTTTTGATGTTTTTTTATATTAATGTACATTTAATTACATTGTTGGGTCAAATCTTGCAACTCTTGCATTGGTGGGTCAACGCATGAAAACCCTTGACTGTGCCTGTGTTGGTAGGTTTCCCATATCGGCCTTGCCCATACATAATTGCAGGAGCCAACGTCATGCAATTTTGCTACTCCATTTGGTTTTTCGCTCCCAAACCGAAAGTCACCAAGTGTCCCTAAATGACATTTTCATGCAACTTTCAACTCAACATAACTCGAAAACTAGAGGTCGGATCGACGAACCGTCGATTGCGTTGGTCTCCTGGCATGTGATTACCTCTAGGTGGCCCTCTCCCTCATGTTTTCAAGGCACAGTGGCTTCATTGTGGATTTATTTTGTATACTAGGGTTTTGCTCAGTTTCCTTCAATGCAACTCTAGCATTGGTGGGTCAACGTATGAAAACCCTCTACCGTGCCTGTGTTGGTAGGGTTCCCATATCGGCCTTTCCCATACATACTTGCAGGATCCAACGACATGCAATTTTGCTGCTCCGATAGGGAAGGGGGGATAGGGAGAGATATTTATTGAGAGATAATGAGAGGGAGGGATGAAAGAAGAGAGGGAGAGGGGGCAAGAGACTCGGGGGCAAGGCAAGTTTGTCCTCAAGTTGTTTGGGATCGTATTTGAGTGTGAATGGTCCCAAAGAGTGTTATTAATACTAAATCAAAGTTCAAAAGGTTAAGGGGGCTCTCAAGTTGAGATTGGGCCACATTCGAGACATTTCCATAAAACAAGGAAATTCCATTAATTAAGGAAAGTGATTGGAACTCATCATGAGGCAATGGATCTAACCTCCCTTGAGGTATTTGAAGGTTTTAATGTCAAATATTGGGTCAAATAGGGTAGTGGCGCATAGAGTTGTAGGTTTCCAAGGTCAAGGTTTCTTTGAATGGAAGTTGGTAATATTAGGGGAACATGGTTTTCTTTCTCCCATGGTTTTGAAGTTCTATGAATCTATATAAAAACAAATAGTTACCTTCCTCAAGGTTGGGACATCAGTATTTTGTTTGAAATTCCATTGAGAGTTTGCTTGGTTAAATTTTGGTGCTTGAGTGATGTGCCCTTTGCCAACAGTAGGGAGATGTGCCCCTATGATAATATGATTGAGGAGTGAAGAAATCAAATTCATTAAATGAGTGTTTCTGCAATTATTTACATTATTCTTTATCAGATCTGTGTGTTGGTAGCAAAGCATTTGCTACAATTTGCTAGTATTGCTTCTTTTCAGTGTTTTAGAGGGTATTGTGAAGCATTTGGTGTTGTGGAAGATCCATTAGGAAACTTGAGTTGTGTCATTCCATTTATGATGTAATTGGACTCTCTCAAGTACTGTCATAATAAATATTCAACTCTGATTCTGCATTGTTTTGTCTCATGTTCATAATTTGATGTACCCATGCTCAATGTACCTCCTATTTTGACTAGTTTTGGTAAAAATGCTATACCTTGATCTCTGTGTGTCCAAATTGAATTCCATAAGTTTTTGAAATTATATAAGAACAAATTGGACCCCAACCTACCTTCATATATAAAATTTGGGATCATTTACCTACGTTTGAGCTGAGTTGGAAACTAGGCAACTACGTAGTCCCAGATTGGGAAATCTAACTCCCAGAGATCCAATATCCCAAATCGTACTCTGTAGTTTTTTGCATACATTCTCACTATCGAACCTATCATAACAAAGACTAGAGACCATTTCCAGATCCCTTCCTTGAGTTACAGAGACTCCAAACTTCTCGAAAGACAATTCCTAGTACCTTTCCCTTTAAGCTAGTGGGAGGATCTAGTTTGCATATGCTGGTGTGTGCAAGTATCCTTGGATTAGAATTCAGAAGTAATTGATTTTGAAACATAAATGGTGTCAGTACATTGTGCAAAGGATTCTCAAAACTAATGTAACCCTTATTTACCTTCCTTACATTGGTGTCTACCTTAAGTCTTTGGGTTAGTGTGTCGATTCATTTTGTGGATCTTGGATTTGGTACACTACATTATATTTGGTCATAATTTAATTGGAGTAGTCTATTTATTCTAATTTTTGTATTTTGCGGTGATTTTTGTCAGAATCTAGTAAGCTTCGTTTAAATTATGTTTTTGAATGCATAAATGGATTCAACACCCTCAAATACTCCTATGGCACTCATATTATGCAATTTCCACAACTAATATATGACTAGATAAGATTTTTTTAAAGGTTTCCAACTGAATTATGAACAAAACACACTGAAAAAATATACCAAAAAAGTTGAAAATGTTCTCATGTTTAGATTACTCATAATCCAATCATTCAAGTCTTGATATTGATATAGTATATTCTCACTTAAACTTATAAGATTGTATTGGTGGGTAGAATTTAATTTATACCATAAACAATAATAATAAAAAACTATTTATTAGTTAGTTCATTTAGTTTGCGTGACCAATTGATTTAGGTTTGAAAAGTATAACATGGATTTCACAAGTTTAATTTTGTGTTTTGGAAATAAACATAAGATAAATGAAATTCCTTTTTAAATCTATTGATAAAGTTTTTAGTTGTATGACATCCATCACTGAGTCAAAAGGTTGTACACAAGATTCTCCAAAGTGTATTGAAGACTTTATGCTATAGCTTGATAATGTGATCTACTATAGCCAAGAGATGTTAATCAGAAGTGGGGATGTATATCATAGAAGTCAATTGTTAGCTAGAGATGTTAGGATATATGAAGGTGAAGTGGGACTATATGAAAGTGAGGTGGGAATGTATGTTAGGTGTGTAGGGCTATAGATAAAATAAATTGGGTTGTAACTTAGGTATGTTAGGTTATAGCTTGGTGAAGTGGAACTGTAGCTTAGTGATGTGGGAATATAGGTTGGTGATTTGACACTACTAGAATTGGGGCCAAAAAACAACGTTGATACGATGTTGTTTTAGGTTTACACACTGAAATTGGTCCTTTAAAGAATTAAAATGTTTTATTTTAATTTACTTAATCTTTGATATCATTATGAAAATGTCGATATCTTGACACCCAAGTAAATATAATTTGATATCTTCATTTATATGTATGTCAATATCCCAATAGGTGTTTTATAGTCATCTTTCAAAAAAGTCATTTTAGCAACATTGATTAGGTTGTTAAACTAAGTCTTTAGAAGTTGCTAAATAATAGGGTTTAGAAGTCGATTTTCATATTTAACATCAATAAATTGATAGTTGGAACTAAGTATATTTTAAAGTATATGGTCTTAAGTTAATGCCTTTAAACATTTATATATTGACATTAATAAGATAATTTTAATATATAGTTATTCAATTATACTCTTTGAAAATCAATGTCAGTGATGCATATGAGTGTTTCCAATGGTCTTGAATTCAATATTGACTATGGTGGAAATCGATGGCTATAGTAGCTTGACATTAGTGGTGAATCGAGAAAAAAATTAAGCTATTATGACAATTAATCATCACTATTTCATATCTTGAACTAACAACCTCAAGCAACACTATTATAGATTGTTGATATAAGTTATTTTCAAAGGGAAAAACAAGGAACCAAGAGATTAATCAATGTTATCAAGCTATTACATCCATGAATCATCATTGTTACCTATCTTGAACTCATGACCTTAAGCAATACTATTTCAAATTATTGTTACAAGTCATTTAAAAAAAAAGCAATACATAGCACTATAACATGAGGATGGAATAGAAAAATAGTTAGAAAATAGAAATATGACAATCATTTAAGCCCTTCCCACCCTCATTAAGAGTGAGACATTTGTTAGATTTTTAATGGTTATACAAGATCTAAATTTTTTTAGCATAATAACATCATAACCATAGGCAAAGGATCACTGAAAAAAAGACAAATTCAACAACACAAGAGAACACAAGATTTTCCTCAAGGAAACCACAAGGGAGAAAACCCCGCAAAACTTCCTCATTATAGAATTCGACCAAGACGGTGTAAAACCCCAGCAACAAGAATAGTTGCTCATCTTCCACAGTAGAATCTTTCTTTCTCTCTCTCTCTCCAGCGCAATACTTGAGTGTAGGATATTTATGAATGAGAGAGTCGCCTCACCTATTTATATTCATTAGGTGAGTGCCTCAAATAACTAACTAGGTCGGCCAGGTTCCCTAACTATGGATGACCTACCTTGGGAGACTCAAAATACATTTTATATATTACTTTTGTGAGTACTATTGCCTCAACTTACAACAGAGGGTTTACCTCATGAATTTTACATGACCAATTATATCAAGGACATCTCTAAATGGAGGAATAACATCTCCAGAGGAGGACACAACAAAAGTACAATAGAATATCTTCCGAAGTTACAATATTTTAACAATGTATTAACGTAAGATGGTGTCAATTTCTCATCTATAAATAAAATTAACTATGAGCAGATGTTAAAGGGCTTGGTGATGAGTGTGACATCAATTGTCATGAGAGATACAAGGTTCAAATTCTTGAGTACATAAGTAAATGAGAATATCATCGTACCAAAGGCTATTTTCCTTGTTTGAATATGTAAGCTCAAGTGGTGGGCCATATTGGTGTCTCTATGTTTGAATATTTATTTTTGTAGAATTCATTTAAATTTTTTGGAAAGAGGGATCTCTACAATAATTTAGTGATATACAATACTATGATATGCAGTAGTGTACATGTATACTAGAAATACACACTAATGTATATTCCATATGAATATTTAGTGTACACTCATTCTAATGTATATATCCTAGTGTACTATATATGTTAATACATATATACTAGTTACATACAATAGTGTATATATTGTATTGTACATTAGGCATGTACACTAGTGTATATGTTGGTGCATATAAATTGTATATTCTAGTACATATAAATTGTAGAAGAGTACCACACACCACACAGATCTAATAAATATGAATGTAAATAATTGCAGAAACACTCAGTTAATGAATTTGATTGCTTCACTCCTTAATCACATGAACATAGCTCCACAAGTGTGTTCCCCTTAGACACTTACACCTGATCCAAAACAACTTGTGGACAAACTTTCCTTTGTGAATTTTTATCAATTTTCTAAAGGCATTTTTTATTAAAATGAGCATCATGTCACTTACAAGAATTGAACTTCCTTTGTGAGGGTAATGTAATCATTCCTCCCAACCACCCAACATACATCCAATACATCCAATGGACTAATTTTAATTACTTAATTGCATATGTGCTCTATATTATGTAATGTAATTTAATTACCAAAAGTAAAAAATAATTTAAAAAATTAGATGTATGGGTAATGCTAATGTGGCAACTATAACCAACATTACAATCCATCTTAAATTTAAATTTATAAAAACTAAAGTAGATTAAATTTACACCTCAAAAAATTTGATCTTAAAAATATTTAGCAGATAGAGAGTCAAGATAAATATATGCTCTTTTAAAATCTACACTTAATAACAAAATAATTATAATTAAATATTATAATAAATCAAATTATTGTTATATTTTTAAATTAATTTTATTTTGTCAATAAATAAATGAAAATATTCATCTATCCAATTTGATACAACACTCAAAATCCTTGTCTTGATTTAGTGAACATCATGAGAACTCCCAAAGAACACTCCAAATCCTTGTCTTGATTTACTCAACATCATGAGAATTCCGAGGAAAACATACAAAAGCTTTACACTAAGATTGTATAGAGGCTAAGTTCAAAGTTAATTAAGATCTAAAATAGTTAAAAGTTTTATTTATTTGATTATGATTCATTTTTTTAAAGAAAATTTTGTAAAAAAATCCAAGAAAAGTTTCTCCACATTTTGGTATAACATTTTTAGTAAACATGTAGGTGTAGATTACTATACCGAATCTACATGGATTCCAATTAGATACTAACTAGCATGGAACTAGCAATGGCCAATTAAACCAACTCTTAGTTTAACATTATATTAACTAGCAATGACCAATTAAACCAACCCTTAGTTTAACATTATGTTAACAATAACATATATTCAAATGATTAAAGTTCTTATAATAAAATTGATTTCATGACTTAAATTCAACATTTTAAAACAAAATGTAAAAGGTTATAATATTTTAACGTTATAAAATATACTTGTAAGTGGTATAAGTGTAAATGAAGCTCAACACATTTAATTAGTTAAAAAATGTTTTCCACATGTTGTCTCACTTTCATAAAGAAACCTAAAATATACTTCTCCATATTTGTGAATAACTTGAAAATAGCCAAATTCCTAACAACATTGATAATAACTAAATAAAACAATCTCTTAATAAAAGTTATCAATATTTTTCATTATATTAATAATAATTTATTTTACTAATAAAAAAATAAACTTAAAAAAAAATTATTCTCAACATTTAAATAAAAATCTAATAATAAACTTAATTTCAAAATTTATTTTTATTCCTAACAATTAAATGAAAATCTAATAATAAACTTAATTAAATTTTTTTCATATAAAAAAATTATACATTTTTAATAAAGTTAATTTACCAATCAAAACTTCATATATATATATATATAAACACTCCTAAATCAAAAAATTAAAAAATAAAAATAAAACTTTTATATAATACTTAATATATATTTAAAAATTATTTAAATAAAATATTCATGCATAGTTTGTAAAAAAATTATGTTATTTAGAGAATATTTATACTAATTAAAATAATTTAAAGTTTTATAAAGCTATATAATTAAAATATTAAAAATTCAAACAAAATCCCACCCAAAACTAAGCTATTAACCTATTGAAAATAGTGTGTATATAAAAATTAAAACAACCTCCATCCACAAATCAACACATGGCGATTTCTTCTAGTTTAATTCAACATTTCAAGTCCACTAAACTCCAATAGCAAGTTTCACCCTTGAAACATTACTGCGAATGACTCTCAACAAAGAACAATTATTATCATGTTAAAATTGTTTATTATGTTCACGATAGGGAATATATATGAATCGGTTAAGACCATTAATCGGAGAGACATATTTAAATTTTTTAGTTTTCAAATGTTTTTAATATAGTTTGATTAATTTTTATTTTTTGAATTATTTAAATATTGATTTAACTTAATTTTTATTGGTCCTTTGCAGATGACGTTTGCTTGGGTCTTTGTGCCCCAAGACCCGTCGGCGTGATAACGTAAGCAATGGCATTGAAAAATGAAAAGTTTGAGTTAGAATTAAATGAGCGAGATACCTTTAAGCTGCATTTTGCTCCTCATGGTTTGTTGGCTGAGGTTGAGATTCTTTGCAAAGAGAGGCTGCTGCTGCAAAAGTTGGATTATCTCTATGTCCCTTTCCTCTGCAGCAGGTGTCATGAAACTGGACACCTTCGAAGGACTTGCCCTCGTCTCGTGAATGCTCTGTCAAGATCTAGCCAAGGTGGCTCTCCTGTCTTGTGCAGCCCCTCCTCATCACATTTGCTAGCACATCCGAAAACTGGTATTTACTCACAATCTCTCTCCCTCTTTGAAGAATTTTCTGGTTCTGTGCTTGAGGCCATAAATGATTTGGATAATGGGCGAACTTTGGTACCTTCTCCTGATTGTGCTACTTTGATGAACACTCCTTTGGTCTCAATTTCTCCCTCCTCTCCTTCCCCTCTCGATTGCTCACCTTCTCCCTTACCAGCTTCGCCTAACCCCTCCCCCTTACTACCCTCCTCTTTCTCTGACACCTTACCCTCTGCCCCTGTCCCACCCCTTGCTTCTCTTGAGGACTTCCCGCCCCTTCCATCATAGAACACTCCCCCAACTCGTAACCCCTCGCTACCTAGCCCTGTATGATCTCCTTCCTTTTCGGACCCCTCTCTACAGAAATCTTTATCGATCTTTACTGCCAAAACACCCATGTCTCCTTTGACCATTCATTTGAATTCTATCCGATTCGAGAATGTGACTATTAGAAAGAAGAAAAAGGATTCTTGTATACCTGCTGTTGGTCTCTCTTCGGATTCACCTCCTTACACACCACTCTCTGTCTGTATCAAAAATGCTGCCAGGGGGAAATATTAAATGCCTGGGTTTATGGATAAGCACATGATAAGAATTTGTATTAAATGCCTATGTTTGTTAAAACATTTTAGTACAAGTGTTTGAAAATATCTTTGGTTGGTTACGGGTGATTAAATGTTGTGGTTAAATATTAAATGCCTAGCTTAATGGATAATAATAAGAAGTTATATTGAATTCGTACTTGCTTGATTGGAATATGTGGTTAAATATTAGTTGCTTGGGTTTATTAATAAAGACAAAAAGGTTTGATAATTGAGTGATTGAATTTTGCTGTTAATAGTACATACTTGTTCTAGAGGTGTTTGTATTGAATTAATTGTTGTTAAACATTAAATATTTGGGTTTATGAATAAATATAAGAAGTTATATTTTATTGGATTGAAGAAAAATTTAAAAGGGTTATATTAAAGTTAAAATAATGTTCTCTTATATCTTTCTTTCTTTTATATGTGGTGTATCTGGAATACTTAGAACCGTGTTATTTTTTATGATATTATGTCCATGGTGGATGCGGTTCGCAACTGGATCCTGGACTATGTTCTTTCATTTCTTGTTGAGGAAACAATCTCATCCCCTCGGAATATTGGTCCTGTTCTAGTGGTTACTTACCCCTCATGCTACTTTGATGGAGCAGCTAGCACATGTGCGGTTGGATCTGGATTCACTCTACATATTAGTCCATATCACTATTTCTAGGCCAAGATGGGTGTTGGTATCAACACAAATACTTAGGAATAACTATTGCACCTCTGTTCCTTTCTGTATTTTGCAGTAGTGTTGGGTTTATCGTCTCTCATAGTTTGGGGAGACTCACAAGTGGAGATTAATTAGAAAAAGTTGGAGTCTAACTTAACTGTGATTGATCTAGTTCACTCATGTGAATGTATTGCAGCCTTAAAATCCTAATTTCTCTCATTAAACTTCTCACATATATATAGGGAGCACAATGCAAGTGTTGATGCTTTATCCAAGGAATCTCTTACACTCGATATGGGAAATCTCACATATTTGGAAATAGTGGATGGAGAGATGATTGGGAGCGATACGATCTAGTTGTTTAATGGATGAGTACGTCCCGCATCCTTGGCTCTACTGATCTTTCTTATGAATATGAGTTTCTCTTCTTGAGCCTTGATTGAGGATATGTTATGAGTTTCATCACTTAGCATCTTTTCTGTTTAGTCTAAGGGGTCACCACTTTCTCCTCAAGAGTTTCTTTTGATAAATTGTTAGGACTCTTTATGTGTTCCTTGAGTATGTGCTAAGAATTTACTGTATTAAAGGTTCATTTGGGGCCTTATAGGTCTCGTACTGCTTCTTCCTTGGAGCACTTTAGATAGTCATAGTTTTGACTAAAATATTTTGATACTTATGTTCATAAATATATTTCATTTTTTATTCATATGAATATCAAGGAACGGTCTTTTTCCTGTTGAAAAAAAAAGAAATTTGTTAAATGTCTATTTTTTAAGCTTGTTATTGGTCTGGGAAACATGACGTTGGCTTGGATTTCTATGCCCCAAGACTCGGTGGCGTGGCTGATATGAGCAATGTTATTATAATATTCCTCGTAAACAATACCTATATTTCAGATTTCAAAATCACTCCTTTAATATTTAGGTTTGCATATTTATTGATGGCTTACAGGATCCTCCGATGCATCTTGCTCGACTGCTGCACACTGACCCTACAATGCTTATAGGTTGCCACGCCCAAAGCATTTTGCAAATTAATCTAGTATTAGACATTAATTGGAATTTGTATTTTTTGGTTTAAATTGACGTGCCCCTGTTTGCATTTACCTGTGAAGATATTAAATGGCACTCATACATTAGACCTGCATTTATTGGTATATGAAGTGCCGCCACAATCTGCATTCTTGTTGCTGTTGCTTGTCACAGAAGCGTTGTTTCTGCTGCCACAATCTCATTCTAAATGAAAATATTTATTTATCCATGCGGCAAGGGTTTAAGGACTGGTTCGGTTCAGCAAGCAAAAGTTTAACTCTTGAAATGCGGGTTTTGTGTTTTTTCAAGGTTTTTCATGATTCTTGTTTAAGGCCATTTTTAATGCATCCTTTTGGGCTTCCACTCACGCTCCTTTTAAATGGGACAGGAAAATTTCAGTTAGTTGCTCGTTGTGAATGCTCTGTTAGTTTGAAATTTGCTGATTCCAATCTGTTTTGTTGAGTGCCTTGTGAAAATGTAAGTGCTTAGACTTCTTATTTCTATTTCTCTTTTGGCTGATTGTTGCTTTAGGCTTTCTCATGTTGTTGGTTGTGGGTGTAGTGAAGGCGGAGGCTGTTTTTTTCGCTAGTTCGAGTGCAGTGACTGGTAAAGGCTGCTTTCTTCACGGGTTCTTGTGTATGGTACTTTGGTATGCTTGCTGGAGGTTTCTTCTATAAGGTATGTTAACCAATTCTCCTTCTTTGTAGGTTTTGCAAATGAATAGTTTTAGTGTTGTGTTGATTTCTATTTCATGAAATTAGTATGCTGTATTGTATAGCGTAGAGGTGAGAAGAGTCTTTCTGAAATACCATAGTCTAATTATTTTTGAAATACCATGGTTTTACAAATGAAAGTTTGCAATAGTATTAAGCTTCGTTGATTTTTTTTTATCTACTGAAAATAAATTAACAGTTGACAGATCTGCCTCTTCTCCATATTAAGTTGTTGCTGCTATCGTAAACCTAATTTTTTTCAGGTTGTTAAATTTTCTATCTCCATGTCTATTTTTTTTCAGTACTTTATATCATTTACAATGCACGATCCTATCGATATACACATAATTTACAAACTGATTGAACGTATCTGGGAATAAAACTTACATAAAGTGTGCCAGAAACTTAGGGATTAGTAATTCACCTTGACAGGGAGAAGCAGTCATGTGCTGACCAGTAATATCCTCCACCGTGACGACGCAATGCGTTGCGATTTTAATCGTCTCCTGCTCATTTTTCCTTACTGATTGATCTGTCTTCATCTCCATGGCATTGAGGAAACGTCCACCGCCTAGATCATCACCGACAGATCATTGTAACAATCAACGAAAATCATATATTTATTAACAAAAGACAAAATTACAAGAGTGGGAACGATAATAACATGTGTGTTCTAATGATTAATAAAAAGAACAAAATTCATATTTTTATCAACAAAATAACGAGAGTGGGAAGGATAATAGCATGTGTTCTAATGATTAATAAGACTTAAGAGAATGATAGTTTTTGGAGAGAAACTTGAGAATGATAGTTTTTGGAGAGAAACTTTAAAAGAATTAAGAGAATGATAGTTTTGAAGAGAAACCTTAAAATCTATATTAATATATGTTTTTTAAATTTTGAACAACCCCAATAGTGTAAACCATCAGAATTCAAAGGAATTTTGATCATTGAAAATAATATGAATCACCATATGCTACAACAAGAGAGGCTCAATGAAGCAACTCTTATCAATTGAACACAGTCCTGGTCTCCATGAACTGCTTTTAGATCAAAAATACTGCCTGTAAGCCATTCGCATCTCAGGAGTGTCACAAATCCCCATTAATTTTGGCTTCAGCTCACCACTATCCTCGGATTGCTGGGCTTCCGCCAGCAGTCTTTCCACACACTCCCCCGAATTCCTCATCTGATTACTGTCATCCTTTTCAATTTCTAAAGGATATACCGACCCGCCATGCACAACTTTCAATTTCTTTGAAATGGAGATCAGTTGCGAAGCCAAAGATAACCAATCTTGGGTTTGTAGTGCAGAGAAAGGCAGAAGAAAGTAAAGACCACCCCTCCTAAGCTCCTCTTTCGGTGGAAGCAGGTGGGGGTCACAGGCCTGGAGACCACGAGAGCTGCAAATAAAATGATTGGGATGGCGGAGCAGAAGGTCTTTTACTCTCACCTACACCACAAATTGATAAGCAAGCCTGTTCAATTGCTGTACTCGGATGCAGTCTCTAGCAGTCTCGTAATCAGGTGCCCTCGCATAGGAAGCCATCAATCCCATCACTATAGAGCTTCTTTTTCAAGATGAAACCCTAAATCTAGAGTAATTTTTTTCCGATTTTTTGTATTTGCTGTCTGGGTTTCTTTGTATCTATCAAATCGAATTGGATTTGGGCTGCCAAAAGTTGAATGAGCCGAGCTTCTAACACATGTAGCTCCAAAGATTTCTATAAAAGATGAAAGAGCACCATCAGCAAGAATCAGAAAACGATCACCTGTTTATCCTGGACCGTATACTTACAGATCGAAAACACTACGCAAGACCGGTGATCGAAATGTATTAATGTAAGATCAAGTCGATAAATCGGAAGAAACGAAGGTTGAATGCAAATCGTACATGCTTAAAAAATATTGGAGACATATTTGAGATTTTAATCCATTGATCAGTTTGTTGTGGGTATGAGTTTTTATGTTTGGCGTGCACGAAGCTGTAACCAGTTTGGCGTGCCTATCATAAATTTCTTGTAATGAGAAAAGGCCATTGCCGCTGACAGTTTCAATACGATGACGTTTGGACGACTGAGTTTTGGAGTGGGACTGCTTGGAGAATTCAATGTAAACTATAACGTGGATACATTTTTGTTTTGTGAATAATTATTGAATGGAATTAGTAGCATTTCCAACTGTTGATTGATAGATATATTGTTCAATGGCCTTATATGGCCTCTTCAATGGACTTGTATATTAAGTCCAAATCATGTGCCCTCCACACACACACACATATATATATATATATATATATATATATATATATATATTTGTATATATGCGTCGTTCAATGGCC
>LPNX010252577.1:935530-997806 GCA_001517045.1 Pseudotsuga menziesii
GGTTGACCTACACCTTAATGTTCATGCAGTTCAATTTAAGTTGTGTGTTTCATTGGGAAGGTCCTCAAAATTCCAAGGAAATACCCGTGAAAGCTCCAATGACTATCTTCAAGGGTGGTTTTCGCATACCCCTCAATAATTGCCACATGTTCCAACAACCCATTTCTATCTAACTGCCACATGTTCCAACAACCCATTTCTATTTCGAAGGTTGGCAAGAAAAAGTGGAAGTGAAGTTTTAGTAAATGCAGTATTAATAAATAGTAGTTTAATTGGTTTTTTCTAAAGTTAAATAAATTTTGAAATATTCTTAAAATAAGAATAAATTTTTTAAACTACATGGTATTGGAAATTTCAAAAAAAATGTGGGAAAGATGTTACTTAAAATATTGTTTATATAAAAAATATGGTTTTCTTAAAATGTATATCCACATCAATTGGCATTTACAAAAAAATTTACTACAATATTAATCTTTTCAACATTTTATCATTAAAATTAAGGCTAATTAGGATATCAACCACACTCATAAGTGAAGTCAAAATATTTTGGCATGTCATATATCTGAAACATGCATATACAACTTTGACAAAGACTCTTCATTCTATATTTATATCTTCTTGTCGGGGACATTACCACCTCGTAATCGAGTAATCGGGTGTGGCGTTACGCGTACAAGATGCAGATTAATTGACATCAATCCTACTGTGGGTTACGCGTACAGCATGCAGCTGAACTCACTTCCACCTGTTGTCCAATCCACTTGTTAGAGGGGTGGACTGCTCTCCTACAACAGTGCTGTCCCAGTGTCTTCATATTCCTGCAATAGCGGATCACATGTATTGGATTCTTAGTACTTTTAGGTCATCGTCGTATCTCATATGGCAGTTGGCCAAAAACTTCTGCACTCACTCACTTTGAAAACCATGCAGCAACCAGTGCGTTACACTTGATCTCTTGCATGCACCGAAGGTGCGTGCGTTACAGTTGTTTTCTGCTCTAAAATGGGGTTACTCTTCAATTTCTGACGAACCGATTTCTTTCAACTAGTCTTAGCTTAATCTTATGCCACTACTTTCATTAAAAAAATGAGGAAGTTGAGACTAGTTTCTTTAGTTTATTTCGTAGCTGTGTTTGGAACTTCATGTGTAATGCTATGCTCTAAAGCTGCTGTTGCTCCATATGTCCTAATTGGAAAACAAAAATTAGCAATACAGAAGACAAAGTGGAAGAAAGCCACTGGTACATGGTATGGCAATCCACATGGAGATGGAAACGATGGTAAGGGCAAACATAGTAATTTTTTTAAACTTATTTTTATATGTAATATGATTGTTGTCCTTTGGAAATTCAAGATATATGGACGTTTGATTGAAAAAAAATGGTATTTATGTTTTGCTTTGTAATTACAGGTGGTGCATGCAGATATGGCAGCCAAGTGAAACTGAAACCTTTCCGATCAAAAGTATCAGCAGGGAGTGCAGATCTGTTCAAAGGAGGAGGAGGTTGTGGAGCTTGCTATCAGGTATATTAAATTGAATAATAGAATATCCCCATCTTGACCTTGGTGAAAACAATAACAAAATTTGCATTAGCCAGGGATTAGATTCTAAAATTTGTTTGTCTGTATATGTAGGTAAAATGCACTGACAATCTTTTGTGTTCAGCAAAGCCAATGACTGTGGTGATTAATGACTAATGCCTTGGTGGCCCATTAATGGAGAAACACACTTTGATCTCAGTGGTACTGCCTTTGGCCATATGGCATCTGATCCTAATAGAGCTTTGCAGATGCGTAATGTTGGAGTTGTCTCTCTTTTGTTCAGACGGTATTTATTATTTATTATCTTTTTTACATGCTATTTATCCCTAATATTATATGGAATTAACGTTGATTTGAATCAGGATGAATGGAAAAGTTAAAACTAATTACTGGCAAGAAATCATTTTGAATAATGAAAATTGAGTGAGCTCAATGTTTATGATTTGATTTGAATCAGAATAATAACAAATTCTGTTGCCACCTACAGCCTAGCAATGCTGTGTATAAAGTAAGGTGTAACGCTGTGTATAAAGTAAGGGAAGATTGGAAAGATATAAAGTAAACTGCTGGTTATTCATACATCAACCACCCCCACCAATGAAATCNAAATATTCACTTCCAAATTAACGAAGGCTCCAATCCTTATTGGTTCGCATTCCTTGTTGAATACGAGGATGGAGATGGCGATCTTGGAGCAGTCTCTCTAAAGCAAGTACGTAGATCAGCCTGTCACATGTGTTCCTAAATTGTGAGGTGTCTTAATGTATTAATTCGCATGCAGTGGATTATAGTTTCTGTTGTTGTGTGCAGGCAAACTCTAATTTATGGCAAGCAATGCTGAGAAATTCAGGTGCAGATTGGTATATCAGTGGCAGCCAGCCTTCACGGGCTCCGTTCTGTATTCGTTTGACTACTCTCTCTACTAGGAAAACACTCACAGCAGTTAATGTCATTCCCCAGAATTGGAAACCCGGTGCTACCTACAGATCAATTGTAAACTTTGACTAACTATATCAGATGACCTATTATCTGCACCTTTCATACCAGGGAAAAAATCTGGAGCTTTCACAGAACCAGTCATGTTGCAAAATGAAAGGATGAAATAATATGTATTAGTACATAAATCACATTAGTTAAATGATGTCTTTTCAAAAGAAACCAACAGTTATATGGTCGTTTAGAAAGAAACCAGTGGTATATAAGACAAAAACTATTAGTTTATAAAACCACTTGTATATAGGACAAAAGCTATCAGTATATTTTCAACGTGAAACAGATCACATTGTCTACAAATGATCTTTGATACTATGTAAATGTTATTTTTAATTTATTCTCCTGAGTTAATAGCTCATGGCAAGGATCAATATGTGAATGAATAAATTCAACACCTAGATATTGTCTCTAAAATTTCATTAATGGATCTTGACAACTACTATACTGTAATGTTTGCATTTCGAATTTTGATACGTTATGTTGAAAATGCCTACTACGCCACAATGAATGTCCACAATAACATCCCAAGTAACAACTAATAAAATGTCCAAATAACATCTGAAATAACAACTAATAAAATGCCCAAGAAAGCATCCACGTTAATGTCTTAATATGAACTTTTACTCTTCGTCACTCTTGCATCCCATCAAATGTCCTAAACCTATCAAATTAATGCCCCTACTTGCATCCAACCTTATGTTCAATTCGGGTGTTCATAATTGCGTCAACTTTATGTCCAATTTGGGACTAAACTAAGTTGTTATCCCTAAAGTGACTCACTAAGTTCAATTTGTTAGACTAAGATGCATTGTTTTCTGCCGACCACCTTTTTTTTTCAATATGTATTTATAAGTAATGTTAGTTTGTATCAATAATATTTTTTCCTCGTAAGTGAAATTTATATTCATTTATGAATCACCTTTTACATTGTTTTTATGTTCTATAAACAGCCAAAAAGTTACATATATGTTTGAAAAAAACACTATTATCTTTTGCATCAAAACAACCGAAGGCTTGTATGTAAAGACCAATATACAAGATTAATCGGCTCGGAAACTTTACATAAAAGCTATATAAAATTAATCAGCTTGGTTTTCCTCACAAGCTCATAGGGGGCAACAATTTTTCTGTTCATTGCAACTCCTTCGGCAATCCTTCTCACCACCTCACTAAGGTTCTGACATCTACAAATGGTATACGGAAGTTATGTTTGTTGATATGGTGCATGTCATCTGCAACATTGAGCAATTTATTCTCATGAATGTAATCAATACCAATTGCTTCAATAATTTGGGCTTCAACAAAATGACCTATTCTTGCCTTGGCCATGACAGGGATGGTCACACAACAGGCTTAATTTCCTTGATGAGCCCACGATCACTCATCCAAGCCACTCCTCCTTGAGCTCTAATATCAGCTGTCAAACCTATTTACAATGTTAAATTTTAAATAAAACCTAAACAAAAATTATATATATAAAACAAACATTTTTTGTTTATTTGTTGTTGATCATGGAAAGATTAGATCCGATGCTAAGCTTTATGGAGCTTTGAAGTTAACCTAAAACAACATGTGACAATGTCTGGAACATTGCCACCACGTGGCTCTTGTCTACATTTCAATTCAGTCTTGAAAATTGGTTAAACAACAAAGATTATGCAGAATGGCCAACTTGGGAGCTTCAACACATAAAAATAAATTAAAAATTACCAAAGAAAAAGATTTACAAATAAAGCAATCAGTCATATATCTATGTTTACAACTGACTCGATACAAGACAAGAATTTGCAAATTTCTTGGGTATTAATGCCACTTGATCCCTCCCAACATATCGATGTTTTCTTCATGATAGTGGTTCCTTGACGCATGGGATAAAGAGCAACTTAAACCCCTTGTTATTCCGACGCTTTTCACCATTTCAAGTCATAATCATGGCTATAAATTGCAATGCATTATTACAATTCTAGCACCATAGTTGCTCATCTTAAAATAAATGCAGGGTTTTAAAACTACCAATTTCATTGAAATCGTTATTTCAACCTTGAAATTGAAGTTTCAACGATTCTACCCTTGTGGTATTCCGACGGATCGGGGCATTTTGGTTGACGGGTATACTTCTCCATTTCTTCAAATGCACACACTACCTTGCAGCTTCAGCAATTTAATTGTCCATGATGTTGTGCTCACAATCTCCGAGGTTCCACTGAAGTCACTCCAAAAAGCCTTACTCTTTTCTAGGTCGCCGGACTTGAGCAACATTTGTAGGTTGAGATACAAGTCCATAGCTTGCAATCCATTGGAATTATTGTCGTAAATCCTTCTTTAGGGCGTTTGTTTGGTGAGTGGTGCCTGCAAGAAATAAAAAAGAATGTCGACATTAAGGGAGCTACAAAACGTCGAGACCTCACGTATCCACGACTAATTTTCTTGACTGAGAACGAGAAGGATTGGAACTGAATTGTGTAAAGACGTTGGGAATAGTACTAGAACCGGGCCAGGTGACGGGATTCCATTGAGCTGCATTATAAATGACTAGAGTCTATATACCGGAATTGAAAGGATTCAAGAACAATAACCACTTCAGCTGGAATTGAATCCTTTACGAGATACACCACTTCAGCCGGAATTGAAAGGATTCAAGAACAATGACCCTTTACCAGATACACCACTTCAGCCTTGGATTTTTGGTAGTGTGGTCCTGACCCGACGGCTTGCGTCTCCAGCTGACGTAGAACTAGTACTGGTCGGGCTGCGAAAATCCTTTGTGAAAAGAAAGAATGTCACCGGTTTCCAGAGTCTTAACCTTCACAAATCCGCTGCACCCCCGGAGAGCACGTCGTAGCTCTAATTGCTGCTCCAATACGAACAAGGAAATCTACAGAATTTCACCGTGTCATATTCAAAATTCAAAATCAATCCCTTCTCGCTGAAGTTTCCCTCCAGAGGGAAATAATTTTGTGCTTGATTCCAAAGAATCACGAGGCGATTCAGTTTGCACTCGTCGCTGGGAGTAAGAACCTTCGAAGAGGTCTGGTTTTACGGCGAACACTGCAAATCAATACAAACAATCCGCCAATGGAGTTGACAAGAGTATTGAAAACAAGAAACAACAATAGACACACAAAACGACATCCTTTCATTTTCATTATTATGAAAAAATACAGTCAATGACTAGAAGTACGGATTTCATACAAGTCGAACACTCTGTACATCATCTTTGATTTTCAAATGAAGAGCATGCCTTCCTTCAATGGAGCGGGTGATTTGTTTCAAATCCTCCAAGTTCAAAATTTTCGGAAACTCCAGATTTCCCAAGGATTCCGAAAGTGTGTGTCCCTCATATAGACATCAAATATGGAGACACCCTGCGAGTAAAGCCTTGGCAGCAGAAGTCGGACAACACGTCCAGTTTGATAAATGTAGGATACTTCTTCAAATTGGCAGTTAGAAACATTCCACGAGGGAAAATCCCCGGACTGATCATCGATAATCTCAGCCTTGAAGCCGGAATACGATTTTTCTCCTGCGTTTATACACAGTTTGAACTCATTCGACATTCCTATTGGAGGCAATATTTTGGGACAAAGACTGGGATGTAGTTGCAGGACCAAATAATTCCTGCTTGGGGAATTACAAATTGAAAATCCAAATTTGAATGCCTCAAGCGTTCATCTTTAGCGCGTTCAGTAAATTCAAATTAAAATGGAATATTTAAGGTTGACAGCATTGGCCCTTCATTCCCATTAATGCTGACCTGATTGGTAGCATGAACCATGCCAAACCATCTTAGAGCACGCACAGGTGCATTAGGGAAAAGGACAAAAATAGTGACAGTAAGGCCTGGCAGCAGGAGTCTTAATGTTGACAACGGTGCGTTGCACACTCGATTTGATGTTGACATCAGGTCAGACGATGGGCAGAGCCGCAGAAGACAGCGACAACAGCGGGAGGGATAGAGCGGTTTTGTGGAAATCCTGATGGGAGAAAACGGGGCGTTTTGGTTTGCCCATATCCCACTCCAAATCTTTGAGCCCAAATGGGCCCAGGCACGGTTACCCCTCCATCCAAACTCTGAAATTCTGAATCCTGTGACAGTCAACGCCGTCAATCAGTCCATCAACTCCCGCCCTACGTTCGACGTTCTGGCGTAGTTAATGTAGGTTCGTGGAGTAGTTTATTGCCCCAAACTCCCTCCCGCAGCAGATGGCCAAACTCATTTCGAACTGGATTTTGCTGCCGCGCTACCACAATCTGCGACGAAACAGAGTCTATGAAACTCGGCATTTTTCTGGAGGTTTACTTCTCTGCTCTGGAGAGTTGGAGGGAGCCGTCTATTGGATCAACCCCGGTCGTCTCCGCGTCGCCCTAAATCTGTACCTTTATGTGTCCGGATCGAATCCCGCGGCACTGGAAATATTTCTATTTTGTGGCCTGTCTCAGAATTTCTACTTGGTGGGCAGCTCGTAGCTTCCAATCATGCCGTCTGATAACAGAATTTATCTCAGGAGTCAGCTTGAAGGCTGACTTGCGTGGTGTATTTTGTTTGTTTGTTATAGGGATGTGCAATATTGAGCTGTGTTTACAGGCGTTTCGTGGATCCAGATTCAGTTGTAGAAATCAAAAGATTTCGGAGATTTTCAACGTATCACATGAAACCATTTACATACCTTCTCATCTATGCGTTATGGAACCATTCAAACAACTCTAACTTAAACACATTTGATATTTCATTAAGGTTTCACATGCAATAAAAAGTTCTGGAACTATACAATTTCCTTTCCAATACCTTCTAAAATAGAATATAATTTTTTTGTACCTTGAAAGGCAGAGTGCTAAGATTCCAGGATTGGAAAGCACCTGAGTTTTCTGAATCTTTGTGTAGAGGAGTATGTCTGCAGTCAATACTTAATCAGTTGCCTATGTGCTACCTTAAACATTGCTCTGACTCAACATTGATCATTGATCTCATCATTATGAAATACATTCTTATGTGCTATGAAGCTCATGTAGACTACACATCATTCTCCAACTAAAACTCCATGGCCTAAATCATCCTTGGACTCGTTGAGATTCTCATTGTAACATTTGAACCTGCAACTCTTAAAACAAAACCCTAAATTTTCTCTCATCATCTTGAGATGTATCATATGCTCAGATTCTTCATTTCAAGGCCCAGATCGAGCTTCATACTAAATATAATTGTGGATAGTATATGCAACCTTACTACATTTGAGAACTCTTCAAATTATTTGCAAGAAATTTATTTTTCTTCAACGTATATGATTAATTTCAAAAAGATAAAAATAACCCCAGTTCTTCCTTGATACACTGCACACTTTTCTCTTGGTTGACCTGGTTTTCCTATTCACATGTGAGCTACATAAGTTTGAACCTGCAGAGCTTCTTTCTCTGCTTCTTCGATGGCACAAATTGAAAAAAAAAGTAAGGAATGGGCTGCAAACATGGGCTGGTTAGCACTGGTGATCTTCAATTGCACGATTTTTATTTATACTTTGACTAGCTCAGATCACTTCATAGTTCATAGGAATCTACACACTGTGCAATCAGCCGCCAAGGAAGGAAACTGGTGATCTCTGATCAAACTTAAACTTCTGTTTGTGTGCTTTTGAGCATCGCAGAGTCCTTCATTGTATGCCTTTTTCATTTGTAAGCAAAAGGTAATACAGTGATGCGCAGCCTAAGATTTTCTCCTTTTTAATTGCTACTAGTTTCCCATAGTTATCTCTGCAACCTTCTGTATAGACTGGAATTTGAAATTTGTTCCCAGAACTGTATCTCAATGCGGAATGTTGCCTAGTGCTCTAGTTTCTGAAAGGGAATGCCAAAAAATTCTCATTAGAGATAGCACTCCTGACAAGAAAACATTTCGAAAAAACACAACTCCAAAACCATAAACATCACTCCTCTCACTGAACTGAACTGCTGAGAGACGAATTGTTCAGAATTTATGTAGCCAAAAGTTCCACGAACTAAGCCTGATACATGAATGGCTCCTTCTGCTACTAGTCTTGAACGCCCAAAGTTGGAAACCCTTCACCTCATGTCCTCATCAAGGACATTTCTACTCTTCAAAGTCTGTGCATGATATTTTGTAATATAGTAGTGACTTTAATCAAACTCAAAAAAAATTCAAGCAGAAATGAACATCAATAAAAAGCTTTAGGGGCACCTTTGTGTGCATTATGGTCTCATGCAGCTATCGAGATCAGTACTGCGAAAACCACAATCTGACTGGCTGAGTCATATCTCTTATGGGCCTATGGGTCATATAATCAAAGGAGGTGACATACATTGAGGTATCTTAAATCTAATCTTTGTCACTTCTATGCTATCTGCCAGCTACTCTACCAAACAGTTCACTAACAAATCCACTATGAATTGTTCAGCATCGAGTTCAACTTCAACCAATTTTAGCTTACAGCCTTGTCTTCTATCCATAATCATTGCCCTGGATTTAGAAAAGGTGGCTTTTCTTTACTGTCTACACTAGTTTTAAAACTCTGTTTTATTTAGACGGGATAATTTCAGTTTCCAGGAACATCAAAATCCAATGATTCATTTAGATGACATGAGTGCACTTTCAATATGCATCAAAATCCAACAATTTCGCTTCTAGACTGCTCTTGAATGAATATACAACCAAGATCACCAAGGACCAGACGGTGTTGGCATTGATTGATTGATTGGTTATCAGCCTGTTGCTGCCGCAACTGTTCTCCCCAAATTTATTTTTTATTTAAATTCTGGGCCCCTCCTCATCATTTTGCTTGGTTTGATCGTTAAATTCTTGAGCCTCGTGGGCTTGTCTTCTTTTCGTTTCACTTTGAAGGTGGATGTTAGCCGATTTATTTATGCCCTATTCAGTTCCGGTTTGAGTCGTGGATGTTTGGTTTACTGGTCGAAAAAAAAGAAAATCTTTGTTCTTCAAAGTTGCCTTTTCGGAGAAAGAACGAACCTAGCTGTGCTTGATCCTTAAAACTGTTTGAACACTTGAATTTTTCTTGCGATCGAGCCTCTTGTTAATTTCAGATCGGAAGCTGTGAGTTTTCTGTTCCGCCGCCGTTGCGGCTCTCAGAGCGTTTTAGCGTCCGACTCTCTAAATCTCTTCGACGTCCGATTCGTATTAACCTTAAATCGCTTGCCCGTAGCCCTGACTCGTCCGCCGTTGCGGCTGGGAGAATCCTTTAAGCTTCCGATTCTAATGTCTGCCGACGTCCGACTTAGCCTCCTCCTGCCCTCGTCGCTGGTCTTCAGCCTTTGTCTCGTCCGCCGTTTCGGCTGGGAGATCCTTTCAACTTTCGATGTACCATCCTTCCGACATCCGATTAATGATGTTTCCCGCCTGTGGGGTGGTCTACCCGTGTGACGTAAGTATTGTTGAGCCACCAGTAAGTTTCCCGCCATGGTCGAGGTAGTGGTATCGGTGCCTGGTGTTTTCTTTGCGGGCTGGTTGTTTCATGAGTAGATCTGACTATTTTGTTTTATAACGTAATCTCAGTGGATAATGCTTGTCGATCGATTGCAGGTGAGCACGGAGGAGCGATCAAAATGCCACGGCATGGAGGAAGACGGACCGTTTAACAACAAACGCGGAGTTCTGAAAGGCCCGGCAGTTACCCAACCAATCATGAATGTGCGTTGAAAGATGGGGGATCAGAAACGTTTTGGCAATTGGAAAGACACGCGTTTGGGGGGAAGCCCGAAGGGTCGCAAATTGTAGTTTAAATATCTGAAAGTAGGAATGAGACGGGGCTTTTTCCCCTGAAAATTTTGTAAATCATCTATTGTAAGAGGAACTACTTCGTTTTACATGAGAGACTGCAAATTTTGCTTGCTAGAAGAGGTGCAATACGGAATGCGTCACATGTATTTAAAGGAGCAATGTGAAGAGGAACTATTTCGTTTTCAGCTATGACTCTTTAACTGTGAGAATGTTCTAATTTCTGAACCTATGTTCTTGCTGGAATATTCTTAAGTTTATTCTGTGATGTTGTTTCCATGGTGAATAACAGTGGCTTGTTCATAAATAATCAGCTATCTGGTTGTTGAAATATATTTTAGAGTGTTCATGTGTTTTGGAAGAAAGTCTCAGCTATCTGAAACATTTCACAATGCGTGTACTGATTGTATTATTCGCCCAATATGATAATTCTGCTCCCTAGGGATAGTTTAGAGAGTCAGTCTGTTTTTTTTGTTTTAAGCGATTCGGATGCCTATGAGCCATAAGACGAGAGGTAAGAACCTGCGCATCACATTGTGACTGCTCCTGGCATTTTTATCACCCTGCATTTAGTTAGGCACTTGCATTTCATAATCTTAAGTCAAAACGCAAAAACTCGGTGGACCGGGCCGCAATCGGTAAAGCCTTTGTTTTGTTACTTGACCTATGGTAGCCGGACCGCAAACCGGACGGATTCCCTATACCAAACAGTCAACGGGCTAGTTGGGAATGTTGATTGGGGAGAATCCCTTACTGTTGCCGCCTGCGATTTTCCAGGGCTCAACAGTTTTGGCGCTAGAAGGAGGGCCGCCAGTGCATGGCTAGCCGAGGAAACCCGTTTTCGCGAGATTATTCCACTGGTTACAGTTCTGAAAGTAGTGGACCACGTAATCCAATTCCTGAAGAGGTAAATAGAGAACATCTATATCCTGTTCGCAACGAGATCGTTAATGACCTGAGAAGACACACCAGGGCATACGTAAAGAAGATTGGAGGATTGCCAATTATTCCTAAATTGCCCGTCCTGTGACAGAAGATTCAGTGCTAGTTGGAGACTGGGAAGAACTTGTGGAAACCGCCTTGCAAGAAGTTGAGTTACCTTTGAATCAAGAAGGCCCAGAAACCCCTTACATTTCTCCTGTTCACACCCCTGTTGGTTCACCTCCTCACTCTCCACCTCAACTCATGGCCGGTGTTAACGCTAACCAACCTCCTCCCAATCCACCCAATCCACCACCTGCATGGAAAGCCAGATCACCCCTAAACCTGACTCCTCCTTTGCATGACCTACCTCAGGCCTTTGAAAAGCTATTGCCTAAGTTCGATCCAAATGAGAAGATATTAGTGGATGATCATTTGCAGAGTTTTTATTTGGCAATAGAAGGATTGAGAGCTGGGGAACATGAAGATGTAGTGTGCATACTTTTCCCGCATACCCTCAAAGGAGCTGCTGCGTCATGGTATTTTGGGTTTCCTGCTAATTCTATCACAGATTGGGATACTTTCGAGAGAATTTTCAGAAGTATGCAGTTTAAAAGACTCACGCAACCCTTATGAAAGGACTATGTGCATTGAAGAAAGAAAAGAAGGAAAAAGTGCACAGTTTCACACAAAGGTTTGCAGCATATCTTAAGAACTTTTCTGAAACAGATAAGCCTTCAGACAAAGTACTGATTGAATACTATACTTTAGCTTTGGGTCCTGATTTGGCCATGTTTGCGAAAGGTAGGGCCAAGCCTACTCTGACAGAAACCTATGAAGAAGCAGAAGTAGTGGAGGCTGAAAGGGAGAGCATCGAAGATTACCCCGAACAATCAGGAGAGAGAAGGAAAACTTTATTGTTCACTAAGCCTAAAGAGGAGAAAGCACTAGATTATGAAAGTATGGCCAAAATGATGCAAAAGCTGTCTAATAAGATCATAGACTTGGAAAAAGAGAAGGAAACACAGAAGTTCTACAGGCCTTATTATAAGAAAAGGGAGGAAAACAGTCAGTCCCAACCTCCTCCTCACAATACTGCGTCCATGAACTTGACAGAGATAGGGATGGAAAATTTCTGCACCTTTCACCAGCAGCCTCACTCTGAAAAGAATTGTCCGCAATGGATAAATTCAATGACACTAGTCATGAATCAGATGTTTCAAGATTAACAGAGGAAGGCGATGAAGAAAGAAAAGAGAACTCTGCTGCAACTTCTGTTAAAGAGCAGGAAGAGGAGACCATGGCCTTGTGGGGTTCTATTTCTTTATTTGATACCGAAGAGGAAAGGAATCAAGGATACAAGGAAGTTGTGGACACCAATGTGACAACAACAAGTCAGGGGACAGTTAAAGATGATAATCTGATACTCCCAAAAATTAGGAGACTACAGAGAAACGTTAAAAAGAAATTCCAAAATAAACCCATGGCTGATATAATTCCTGAGTTTACTATTACCAGCGAGGATCCTAAGCAGGAAAAAACGCCGCCCAAACCAAATGCAGAAAAGGAGAATGCTGGTAAATCTAACTCCATTGAGCAGCAGATGAATTATGACATTGTAGAAGATTTGAAGAAGATAAAAGCAAATGTCCCAATTTTTGAAATGTGCAAAGTGCCTCAACAGAAAGAAAGATTATTGAAAGCACTCGAGGAATCGGGTGAGAAGCTGCCTCTTGACAATCAACCTCAAGGCGGAGGAGAAATTGGGGAAACCAGCGTTGGAGGTGAGTCTAAATGTAAACGTCCACCTTTCCTCCTGACATTTGAAATTTTCAATCATAACGTGCACAATTGTCTGGTAGACTCAGGGGCGTCGATTAATGTCATGCCCATATCGGTATGTAAGAAAATAAATGGGCAGCCTAAGCCAACCACGTGGAGGGTGGTTCAATTGGATAGGACAGACGTTAAGGTAACTGGTCAGATGGAAGACGTCCTAATCCATCTGGCATCCAATGACAAAGTATGCCAAGTCATTAATATCGTGGTGGCTGATATACCAGACGCTTATGGTATGGTCCTGAGCAGAGATTGGTCAGCTAAATTAAATGGATATTTCGCCTCAGACTGGTCTCATCTGTGGTTGCCATACAAGGGGAGTCCAAACCAGATTAAAATTTTAAGAGAGCCTCACATGAAGTACAATGTCACTCAACTGAATGAGAAGAATATACCAGTTGATTTTGTATTGGGCAACTATTTTCTCGAATTGGAACCAGGGAATTATCAAGCGGAAGAAGCTAGCGACACATCTGACACCCTGCCTGATCTCCTTCGATTTTCTCAGGCTGATGAGATTGATTGTAACATAGTAGATTTAGTAGGAGGAATAGATTCACCTTCAGTAGATAATGTTTTTTGGACTTTGTTTTTTGATGGATCTAAGACTCTAGAGGGGTCAGGGGCCGGTTGTGTCCTGATCGACCCACAAAAAAATAAACATTTTCTTTCCTGTAGATTAGAGTTTGAGTGTACTAATAATACAGCTGAGTACGAAGCACTGGTTCAGGGACTCAAGAAAGCGGTTGAATTGAAGGTAAGTAATTTGAAAGTTTTTGGGGATTCTGAAATTATTGTGAAACAAATCCGGAATCAAATCCACTGTATTTCTCCTCACTTGAAAGCTTACCAGAATGAGGTATGGGATCTATTGAAACACTTTACTGCTGTTAATATTATTTCAATTCCCAGAATAAAAAACGCAGCTGTTGATCTGTTGGCCACATCAGCCGCTAGACTCGTGCCTACTAATAATCGTTGTTCAGTTGAACTTCTTTTCAGGCCTTCTGTACCGGATATGATCACCAACTTGCGGGTATTTGATGATGACCAGCAAATAATAGAATGCTTGACGAATGAAGAGGTGTTTAAAGGAGCAATCATAGACGATGAAGAGCATTAGGCTGAGATGAAATACGACAATTTCATCCCTAAAGGGGTCAGAACGTTAGAAAAGATGTTTGACTTGAATGAAAAGTTCAGAAGACCCGCCAACGTGAAGACGCACAGCTCAGCTCTGCAATTCGAGCTGATAAATTTAGGGGTTGAGAACAATCCTAAATTTGTAAATCTCGGCAAATGTTGCTCACTGGCCAAGAGGGAAAGGTTCGTTAGTCTATTTAAACAGTACAAGGACGTATTCGCGTGGACGTACGAAGAGTTGAAAACCTACGACACCAGCATCATCAAGCATATCGTCCCTATTAAAGCAGGCGTCAAGCCGTATCAACAGTTGTTGAGGAAGATGCACCCCAAGTTGGAACCACTAATCCAGAGCGAAGTGAAGAAGTTGTTAGACGCTAGGATTATTTTTAAAGTCAGGCACTCCGAGTGGGTGTCAAATTTGGTACCGGTCAGGAAAAAGTCAGGAGAAATTAGACTGTGCGTGGACTTCAAAAACTTAAACCGCGCCTCAGATAAAGACAACTATCCGGTGCCTCCCATGGAGCAATTGCTACAGCTGGTTTCTGGTTCTGAATTGTTTTCATTGTTGGACAGGTTCTCTGGCTGCAACCAGTGTTAGTGGCTGAGGAAGATAGATTGAAGACAAAGTTCAGAACTAAATGGGGAACTTTTGCTTACAGAAGGATGCCCTTTGGATTGATTAATGCTGGAGCGACGTTTCAGAGAGCTATGGACATAGCTTTCCGCGGACTGATTGGACGAAGTGTCGTGGTATACCTTGATGAAATCACAATATTCTCGAAGAAAAGAGGGGAGCACGCGTTCCACCTAAAGCAAATTTTCGAACGCTGTCGAAAATACGGTATTTCCCTCAATCCAAAGAAGTGCGTATTCGCGGTCACAGAAGGCAAGTTGCTGGGGCATATAGTTTCAAAGAAATGTATATCTATAGACCCAGAAAGAATTAAGGCCATTGAACAAATCCCTATGTCCCATAGTAAAAAAGGAATGCAATCCTTCATGGGAACAATAAATTTCGTACGTAGGTTTGTGCCTGATTTTTCCCAGACTGTTAAGCCACTGCAGCAGATGGTCAAGCAAAATGCACAATTTAAGTGGACTGAAACTGAGAAGAATGCTTTCACTAAGATCAAGACTGCTGTTGCACATGCACCCTCTCTGAAAAGTCCAGACTTTGACAAAGACTTTATTATGTATACATTTGCATCCGATGATTCATTGGCAGCTGTGCTCACGCAAAAGGAGGATGGAGGTGATGAATTCCCAATATCTTTTATGAGCACTGGGCTGCAAGGGGCTGAATTAAACTACCCAGCCATTGATAAACAAGCGTACGCAGTGTTTAAGGCAGTGAAACAATTCAAGCCTTATATATTAAAAAATCGAACCAAGGTAATAGTCCCTTACCCAGCTGTGAGATCCCTTCTCATTCAGAAAGAGTTAGGAGAAAGAAGGGGTAACTGGGTAACAGCCCTTCAAGAATATGACCTTGAATTCAAGCCAGCCACTATAGTGAAAGGTCAAGGGTTATGCAGATTGATGACTGAAAACAGAAACAACGAAGAACAGGCATGGGAAGATGAAGCAGAATTGCATGTAATGGATGTATGTCCTCTGTTTGCAGCCCCTGAGTCTTGGTATAGAGACCTTGTGCATTACTTGTAGTGAGGGCTGTTGCCAGAACATTGGAGTTCCAAACAAAGAAGAGCTCTGCGTCTCAAATCGGCCTCCTATCAACTTGTTGAAGGAGTGTTATTCAGAAAGAATTATGATGGGGTTCTCCTCAGATGTTTGGAAAAGGAAGACGTGAAGAAAGTAATGGCGGAACTACATGACGGTCCGGCTGGGGGACATTATTCAGGCGACACTACAGCCCACAAAATCCTTAGAGCCGGTTACTATTGGCCTACACTCTTTAAGGATGCACATGCACATGTCAGGAAATGTGATATTTGTCAAAGGTGTGTTGGGAGACAGCCTAAAGCAGCAGCGCCCTTAAAGCCTGTGATGATCACAGAACCATTTGAGCAATGGGGGCTGGACATTATTGGAGAAATAAAACCAAACTCTTCCCTGCTGCACAAGTACATTCTGACTGCGACTGATTATTTCACTCGCTGGGTCGAGGCTATCCCACTGCGCAAGATAAACAAAGACGAAGTCATTAGCTTCCTACAAGATCATATCATGACCAGGTTTGGAGTTCCAATTTCGTTAGTTTTTGACAATGCTAAATATTTTTCATCAATTAAATTGACTGCATTTGCTCATGATAAAGGGATAAAATTACATTATTATGCTAACTACTATCCGCAAGGGAATGGCCTGGCCGAGTCCTCTAATAAAAACCTCATTAGAATTTTGAATAAGACTGTAATAGAAAACCAGAGAAGTTGGCACTCAGCCTTACCCAACGCCCTGTGGGCTGACAGAGTCACCCCCAAGTCTACAATAGGAGTGTCACCTTATACCCTTGTGTACGGTAAGGAAGCCATCCTGCCTCCCAATATCATGCTACCATCTTCCATACTAGCTCAAGATTCTAGGGGGTCGGATGATGAGGTTCTCCAAATAAGAATATATAATCTCCTGAAAGCAGAAGAGGCCAGAGACAAGGCTATAGAACGCTTTCAACAACAGCAGGAGGTAGTAAAAAAGTGGTTTGACAAACATAAAGCCGGGAAAAAGGACCTGGAGGTGGGAGACCTAGTTCTCAAGTGGGATCATCTCCATGATGAGAAAGGGAAGCATACTAAGTTCCAACAGTTGTGGGTAGGCCCGTTTCAAATCTCAGCAAAACTTGGCCCTGCTACTTATAAGTTGCAAGATTTACAGGGATGGGAGGAGAACTTGCCAGTTAATGGTTTGGTTCTCAAACCTTACTTTTCTTGAGTTTCCTTTGAGTTCTCGGTCTTGTATACAAATAAGTTTTTTAGTTGTTTTGGGTCATGCTTTTATTTGGTTTCATTTTGAGTTGTTAATTTTCAATAAAGGGAACGAACTTGCAGTTGTATGGGGGATATTAAGATCTTTTTGGGAATAGTAAATATGTTAAGTGTCAGCCTGTGTGTTGTTGACTGAATTCTTTCAGCCAAACAGTTTTCTCGAATTAAATTCTGTGTGCATTGAAGTCCTACCTAACCCTTGTGAAATAAACCGGATTCGGGGAGTCGGGAGTACTATGTCGAGGCTCCATCCACGTCACATCTAAAATGTTATAAGGAGCAACAGCAAAGGACCCATGGAAAGAAGTAAGGTGAACAGTGTATTAAATTTAAATGATCCCAGGCCAAGAAACGAATGCCAAAAGGCAAATAAAGAGTCAAAAGACTTCTATAAAAGCATCATATATCAAAGCGGGTGCTGAATCATAAGCACTAAATTGCCAAAAGATCCTCTCCGTCCGTGACTTGAAACTTGAAGCACACCACTCACACAAAAGGACACTATGGGATAGAGGATCCTGAATTAAAATTCAGTAAGAAAGGCGTACAGAAGGACTCAGACTGAAAAGGACAAAAGTCCAAAAGCACATAAGTGCTAAAATGGCATGGGAACGAGGAACAAACGAATACTGCTGTTTACCATCTGCTACAATCCTGTGGTTTCCACGCTGTTAGCTACCTGAAGACAGAGGTAATAATGAAACTCATACCCTGGCCCCGACAGAGTTATCTGGACTTGAAGGTCTCGGTTTCCACTTCCCTAAATTGGACTAGTATCAATGATTAAGGTACACACTTCGGTCATTTGAGAAATCCGGATAGCTGGAAGAATTCATTTGATGCATTTTGTTGTGAAACAGTCTGCCACTCAAAGAAAAGTCACCCAGAGATCTAGGTTCACCAGGAAATTGCCAGTTGTTGCTGCCGCAACTGTTCTCCCCAAATTTATTTTTTATTTAAATTCTGGGCCCCTCCTCATCATTTTGCTTGGTTTGATCGTTAAATTCTTGAGCCTCGCGGGCTTGTCTTCTTTTTGTTTCACTTTGAAGGTGGATGTCAGCTGGTTTATTTATGCCTTGTTCAGTTCCAGTTTGAGTCGTGGATGTTTGGTTTACTGGTCGAAAAAAAAGAAAATCTTTGTTCTTCAGAGTTGCCTTTTCGGAGAAAGAACGAACCTAGCTGTGCCTGATCCTTAAAACTGTTTGAACACTTGAATTTTTCTTGCGATCGGGCCTCTTGTTAATTTCAGATCGGAAGCTGTGAGTTTTCTGTTCCGCCGCCGTTGCGGCTCTCAGATCGTTTTAGCGTCTGACTCTCTAAATCTCTCCGATGTCCGGTTCGTATTAACCTTAAATCACTTGCCCGTAGCCCTGACTCGTCCGCCGTTGCGGCTGGGAGAATCCTTTAAGCTTCCGATTCTAATGTCTGTCGACGTCCGACTTAGCCTCCTCCTGCCCTCGTCGCTGGTCTTCAGCCTTTATCTCATCCGCCGTTTCGGCTGGGAGATCCTTTCAACTTCCGATGTACCATCCTTCCGACGTCCGATTAATGATGTTTCCCGCCTGTGGGGTGGTCTACCCGTCTGACGTAAGTATTGTTGAACCACCAGTAAGTTTCTCGCCATGGTCGAGGTAGTGGTATCGGCGTCTGGTGTTTTCCTTGCGGGCTGGTTGTTTCATGAGTAGATCTGACTATTTTGTTTTATAACGTAATCTTAGTGGATAATGCTTGTCGATCGATTGCAGGTGAGCGCGGAGGAGCGATCAAAATGCCACAGCATGGGGGAAGACGGACCGTTTAACAGCAAACGCGGAGTTCTGAAAGGCCCGGCAGTTACCCAACCAATCATGAATGTGCGTTGAAAGATGGGGGATCAGAAACGTTTTGGCAACTGGAAAGACACACGTTTGGGGGGAAGCCCGAAGGGTCGCAAATTGTAGTTTAAAGATCTGAAAGTAGGAATGAGACGGGGCTTTTTCCCCTAAATTTTTTGTAAATCATCTATTGTAAGAGGAACTACTTCGTTTTACATGAGAGACTGCAAATTTTGCTTGCTGGAAGAGGTGCAATACGGAATGTGTCACATGTATTTAAAGGAGCAATGTGAAGAGGAACTATTTCGTTTTCAGCTATGACTCTTTAACTGTGAGAATGTTCTAATTTCTGAACCTATGTTCTTGCTTAATATTCTTAAGTTTATTCTGTGATGTTGTTTCCATGGTGAGTAATAGTGGCTTGTTCATAAATAATCAGCTATCTGGTTGTTGAAATATATTTTAGAGTGTTCATGTGTTTTGGAAGAAAGTCTCAGCTATCTGAAACATTTCACAATGCATGTACTGATTGTATTATTCACCCAATATGATAATTCTGCTCCCTAGGGATAGTTTAGAGAGTCAGTCTGTTTTTTTTGTTTTAAGCGATTCGGATGCCTATGAGCCATAAGACGAGAGGTAAGAACCTGCGCATCACATTGTGACTGCTCCTCGCATTTTTATAACCCTGCATTTAGTTAGGCATTTGCGTTTCATAATCTTAAGTCAAAACGCAAAAACTCGGTGGACCGGGCCGCAACCGGTAAAGCCTTTGTTTTGTTACTTGACCTACGGTAGCCGGACCGCAAACCGGACGGATTCCCTATACCAAACAATCAACGGGCTAGTTGGGAACGTTGATTGGGGAGAATCCCTTATTGTTGCCGCCTGCGATTTTCAAGGCCTCAACACAGCCATATTGATTACCCTAAATTTGGACGTTGGGAAGTGCACGTTAATGTTCACGATTAAATGGTCTCTGATGGCGAGCATGTGGACACAATTTTCAATCAGACATTTACCAATGTTTTATCAGACATTTGATGCCCGACAATCCTTATATACTGGACAGACTTTCCCTCGGAGGGGAGCCTGTCCAATGTACACCGTTGGGCTCCTGCCTGAGGCCCAGGCTGATGGTAGGTATTCTGATTTTTAGCTGCCCGGAGCTTACTTACATTGTTTCAAATCTGTCTTTTTACCGCTGGATTAGAGAATCCAGATCGATGTCGGATTAAAATATAGCCAACGGTTACCCCGCCATGTTACCTTACATTGTTTCAAATCTATCTTTTTACCGTTGGATTAGAGAATCCAGATCGATGTCGGATTAAAATATAGCCAACGGTCACCCCACCATGTTACCTTTCCGTCGTCGCCTTCGCTATGTACATTCTGGATTGGATGCCACTGCAAATCCAATTTATAATGGACAGTCTCTGTTATATATAGTCCTAAACCTTTATGAGCTTTATACCCATTTTATAGTTCTCGAGAACCCATTTTCACTTTCCAGTAAATATAGATAGGATGGGTTCTCGTTTGTTTTTGCAGGCTCTTGTGCTTATGGCCCTGCTGCCTGTAATTGCTTATGGCAAATGTGATTTCCCTGCCATATTTAATTTTGGGGATTCCAACTCCGACACGGGTGCATGGCACTTTGCGTTCCCCTATAAAATGCTTCCGGATAATGCTCCCTATGGCAGTACATACTTTGGCAAGGGAAATTCGTATCGGTACAGTGACGGAAGACTTTCAGTAGATTTCCTTGGTAAGTTCTCCCGAAAATCCCTGATCTTTGTAGCGTCTAGGTCTTAAAAGCTAGAGGGAAACAATCCTCCATATTCATGTTCTTCGCCAAATCCCTGATCACTGTAGCGTTTAGGTCTTAAATTCGAGAGGGCACAATCTTAGTCCGCGGAGGTCTTAAATCCGAGAGACTAGATTGTGCGAATTTAAGGGTTTTAACACCTCTCATGCTGATTAAAGTTTAAGGGAACTTTAATGCCTCTAGACGCTGATTGAAAAGGATTTTAAACTTTAGACGCCGAGCAGAATTCAAAATATTTATACCTCTCGATAGTGATCAGGATTCAAGCGATTTAAAACAAAGCAATTTATTGATTTATGATTTGTTATATCATGTAGCATGCATTAAAGTAAATTTATTTAATAAATAACATGCATTAGTGTTAATGTAATGACATGCATTAGTGTTAATGTAATGAAGAGAGTGAGTGATTCGTGTGCTTGATTGTGTGTATATTTTACAGCGCAGGCGTTGGGATTGGCATTTTTGAGTCCATTTTTACAGTCAGTGGGGTCACGATTCAATGCTGGAGTCAACTTTGCTTCTTGCAATGCTGCTGCTCGAACAACCTCGGTTGATTTTGATGCTCCCATATCTCTTACTGTTCAGCTTAATCAGTTCAAGGTCTTCAAGCAACAGGTTCTCGACACATACAGCACACATGGTATGATATGGCACCTTTTCTTTAGCATCAACGTTTAAGATGGCTTTAAGCTATACTCTATAATTGTTGTTTAGCTAGTAACTAGTAAGAGCAGAAATCCCTTAGAAATGCAGCGCTAAGAGGTTATGAAAATGAGTAGCAGATGAAATCCCTCGTAAATGTTATGCCAAGAGGTATACAAGTGAGGATAGTGTATATTGAGGATTTTTATTAATGGAAACAAAATGCATATTTTTGGCAAGCTTTGCTGGCGAGATAGGTCTATAGGGTACTGATTCATCAGGTGGGTTTTAAGTTTTTTGAGACTATATGTCTATTCTAAGGAAGGGTGGTTTGGATTAATCAGGTGCGTTTCAAGTATTTTGAGGTTATATGTATATTCAGAGGAGAAGGGAGATTTTGATTGATCAAATGGGTTTCATGTTTCTTTGAGGTCAGATGTATGTTCAGAGGTGAAGAGAGAGAAGTTGTAAAAGTTTTTTTTAATAAGTTTTTTTTTTAAAGCAAACACCCATAGAGTTTTTAATAGGTGACTTTTTACATAAGGAGTGACTTAACAGTAAGCTTAAAAAATGCTTTAACAGTACACCCATCCACAGTCTATTCTAAGCCCTAGTGGGCTAAAGCTTTTTCTAAGAAGTTACAAGATGGGATTATTTATAGATAAGCATGCACATAACAAATCTCAAAGAGAAAGGAAGGGAAAGCCTGGTAAATAAGCATACTCTCAAAGAAAAAGGAAGGGAAAGCCTGTTAAATAAACATACTCTCAAAGAGAAAGGAGGTGAAAGCCTGTCAAATAAGCATAGTTGTAACCAATCAACTATTATATTAATAAAAAATTACTTGTCCATTAACATAAAGATCTTGGTATATTAGTATGTTGAAAGCCTGACACATATTGTGGTGAAACTATTAACCGCACATAATTCCTCTCCCAAAACCTTGGAGATATAACGGGATAATAAATAAATCATAATTCCAGGTGAAACTGTAGTTTATAGCCTGGGTAATCTTGCAAGAATCATGCCTGAAAAATGCTCAGCTATGCTCAGTTTTGTAAGCTTCTAAGCGTACGCTATTTTATAGCTATCCGCAGCACACTGATCGAGCTTTGATCTGTTGCTAGAAAGAAGCTTAGTTTGGAATTCTTTTACCGAAGCATTACATAGACATTTTAAATGGATTTATGCTATTTTAAAATTGTTGATTCTTTGTTGTACCGAAACATTACATAGACATTTTAAATGGATTTATGCTATTTTAAAATTGTTGATCTGTTGTTGTTGTTAGAAAGATGCCTACAGAAACATTACATGGGCATTTTAGATTGATTTATGCTGTTTTAAAATTGTTGTAACGTAACTGTAGTAGATCTTCAACAATGGTCTTGGTTCTGGTTCTTTCTGGGCAATGACAAATGTGGAATGCTATTTATAACTGCCTTTGCAGGGTCTTTGAACTATCTTCCAAGCGCAGACACCTTCAAAACGGGCATTTACACCATAGAGATTGGGGGCAACGACTTCGAAACTGCATACAGATTCCTCAAACTCACCCCCGCCCAGGTCAAGCAGACCATTCTTCCCAAGGTTGCCCAGGTTGTTGCAGGGGCTGTCCGGGTACCGTCAATCAACTCTTAATTCGTTTAAATATTGTGGTGTTTCATGATGAATGAATGGATGATTGAATTTCGTTTGAATATTGCATAAATATATGTATATCCAGGAGCTGTACAATGAGGGGGCGAGGACGATTCTCGTGAAAAACGTTGGGCCTCAAGGCTGCGCACCCTTTTGGCTCAGTTACTTCGCTCACTCCCCCAATGATTTCGATCAGTACGGGTGCTCGATTTCTTACAATGACGCAGTGAAATTCTACAACACACAACTTCGAGAAGAGCTCTCTCTTGTGCGCAAGCAGCTCTCGGGAGCGGACATTGTTTGCGTCAATCAATACGACATAATCTACGATTTCTTCGCCAACCCTTCTACTTATGGTATCCACGCTTACGCAATACCTCCATCCTGAATCTAGTTGTATGAATTCATGGATACTTCGTAATGTTGATTAACTTCTAGTTTTTTTTTCCCCATTTTAACATAGAGAGGTTTACATAGATTGTGATATACCTATTACAATATAGTTTTTCCCTGACAAATAGTCCACATTTAAATTTTAACATATTAATCTTGTTGAATGGTTTCTGTATATGTAGGATTCAAGGCCACCACTCAATCTTGCTGTGGAGTAGGAGGAAAATACAACTTCACCTGGGCTGCACAATGTGGACAAACGGGCCTTGTTAATGGCAAGTCTGTGACGGTGGGTTCCTGTTCGGATCCTGCTTCTTACATTATCTGGGACGGAATTCACCTGACAGACCAGGCCAACAGGCTTGTGACTAAACAAATTCTGGGAGGCAAATACTTCGAACCATCTTCATTCTCCATCACCAACCGTTGCCAAGTCCAACCCATTTGATGCCATACAGCTCCCTGATTATTCATTGTATTTGTGAAGGCATAATAAACTTGGGGCAGCCAGAGCTCCAGCTGCAGTATCAGCTTGTACTAGCGTTGCTGTAATAATTTTAGATGGGGTTAATAGATGGGGTTAATCAATTCATGTCAACCTCTGAAACCCCTGTCAAAAATTTCTTCTGTAGTGTTGGGTCAATCTGCGTGAGAAAAATGTAATAAGATGGAAATGGTTTCTTCAGAAAAAAAAATTATTTATAACTTTTTATAGCAAAACCATGTCAGATTATCAGTGGACGTTTTGAACTTGGACACCCTCATCAGGGAGGGCATATAGTTCAGTGATAGAGCAGATCACTAGCTGTGCAGGTATAGTGATAAAACTGCAAAATCCAAACTCATTCCCTCATTAAAGTAGGTATAGTGATAAAACTGCCAGTACAGGGTTGAATTCCTACCCTGCCCAATGTTCAAAAACCAAAACAAACTTCATACATAGATCTGAGAAACTAATCCTCTAAATTTCCTGGGGTCACACAATTTAATAAGTAACAATGCCATTTGGATTGTTTTATTTTTCCCTTTACAGGGTTACTTATACACTTTGTAACTGAAATATCAAATTTATTTGGAAGTAAACGATAAAAATAAACACAGCCAATTTTTTAAAAGGAAAATTTATAAATAAAAGATGATTCTGTACTAAATTAAGATTGAAAAGGGAAATAGTGTTTGTGAAATAGAATATGATTCTGAACTTAATGAGAAGTGAATACTAAAAGTGAACAGTTTTTGTGAAATAAAATATGATTATGGACTGAAGATTAAGATCGACAAACTAATAAAAATATTGATGTTGGTTCTGATAATACAATAAAATATGATTTTCAAAGTTGAAGATGATTACTGTAAGAACATCTTTGTCTTAATTAAATTTAATACGAACCAATAAAGAAAAACAACCAATAACATAATATTATAAATAAAAAAAAGTAAATGTACAATGAATTAAGATCCAGAAACTAAAAGATATTGATTTAAGACTCTCATAATGTAATGAAATATGATTTTCAAAATTAGAGATTAATACTGCACATCATTTTGTCTGATCTACGAAGTTTTAAATTTCTTGATAAATCAAAGCTTTGTTTAAATGATTTTCAAGTGGTTTCATAGAACATTTATAGAGCAATTTTGGGGTTTTTTTAACAACTTTTATCTCAAAATTTTTCAATATAGTTAAATTTCTTTAAGTTATTTTCTTTCTACATAGAACTTTCCAACAGGCTATCCTACAACCAAGGATGTAAGTGTACAATTTTATTGTTAAATGTGATTAAATCTATTCAGTACTTTTAAAAATGATATAGTGCATGGTTGGGATACTTAATGGCCTGAGTTGTCTGTGTGGCTGATGCTGAGATCCCTCATGTAGTCTCTCTTTCTTCATTAATGAGCTTTTTCAAATTTTACCACATGAAATACTGGTGTTATAAATAGTATTGTTCATTGTATATTTATGTAATCCTTGTCTGAATTATAACAAAAAAAAATGTCTGTAAAGCTGCTAAAAATTTGGAAACTGAAGAATGAAAAAGTTGAATATTCCCTAACTTCAACTTCAGTAAAATATAACTAAATAGTATAAAACACTTTTTCAACTTCAATAAGATACAATTGAATACAAATTTTCATGAATTATTCTATCCAATTCCATCAAAGATGTACCAAAAATCCACTGTTTTTAATGGAATTGGTAACAAAGTCACTTTAAAATCTAATGTCCCCAAGGCATCAAACCCCATAATTCTAGAATGAGCAATCAAAATGATTTTCTTCTCTTCATTTTAATTAGTCATCGCTCTCTGATTAGGGTTGGCGAATTATGACAGCAACTACAGGATTGCTACATTGTACACAGTTTAATCTATACGTATAGAGCTTTGTGCTAGATACTCATCTTTTATATTTCATGGCCGTGATTCTCTCACAGATAAGTGCATCACATTATTTGTCGGAGAATATATCGTGAATAGTTCAAATCCAAAATCATCTCGATAAATTGACACGACACCTATCATTTTATTTAGAAAAAACAATGGCTGACGCAATAAACGATAGATCCTCCCGTGATGCAATTTACAAGTTGTACAATTATACTATTTATTTTTCTTGAAAAGTAATGATACTATAAGCGATGGATGTACTATTATACTATTTATTTTTCTTGACACTATAAGCGATGGATGCACTTAGTGCAATGCAATTTCCAACATGTACTATTATTTTATTTTTCCTTTATAAAATGGAACATAGAAAAAAAATGCTGGGCATTATGAACAAGAAACATAGGAAAAAAATGCTGGGCATTTTGAACGAGAAATTCAGATTCTGGATGTTGGTGGGCCACAGTGTTTTTTTGGGCTTTGAGCTGGTCTACGGATTGATTCCTTTGCTCCTTGTTTTTGGTTTTTTTTTATATTCATGTTCTATGAGATTTGTTTTTTAAAGGATTCCATGTTAACTTGTTTGTTGTGGGCTTTTTTGGTGTTTATGTACTACTTTCTCAAGCAGTTTATATTTTTGAAAAAAAATGAATTTGAAAAAAATTAAATATATATTAAAAAAAAAATATTTTAAAAATAATAATGAGTGATTTATTTACTTTGTATAACCTTCTAATTTTTTTTTGAAAATGGAGCGTCCCTTACACAGGGATATATGAATTTATTTTTCTACTTTTGACTGTACTTGAAAAGACTCGAAAATGATGAGATGATGAGAAACGTTTGACTTCGTGCTACACAATAAAATCTTCCAGATATAAGTTTTTCGAGATATCAAGTCCAGTGCCGAGTGATCCGCGGCTACTTTTGAGATATTTCTAGTTCCCAGTGCTACTTTATAAGATATAAGTTTTTCGAGATATCAAGTCCAGTGCCGAGTTATCCGCGGCTACTTTTGAGATATTTCTAGTTCCAGTTTAAATTAGTAAAATAGAATAGTTTAAATTGGTGAGATTGGTTAATTGACTAGTTTAAATGAATGAGTGAGAGTAGTAAAATAGAATAGTTTAAATTGATGAGATTAGTTATGTTTATTTATAATTTATCTATATATATATCGGGATCATAAAATATAAAAAAATAAAACTAAATATATTTATTATAAAAAATAAAAAAGTAATTAAAAAACTACTTTTAATTGAAATAAAAAAAAGCAGAAAAATATATTTAGTTAAAATGTTTTTAGATTTGTAAAAAATTTAAGATAAAAAGTTTTTACATCTCAAGAAATTGGATCACTTTTGGTGCTTAAGAGATGGATCTATGTTGATTATTCATATTAGGAGGAAATATATGCTCTTAATCTTTTAATAATTTTGAAAAAATGATAGGTAAATGTTCAAAATAATGTGAAAAGTTAATTGTTTATTTAACATTGTACAATCTAGTTGCAACAGTGGTATTTAAATGTGCTGAATCCATTTTTGCACTCACACCAACAATTTTATCAACTCGAATTTATAATTTTGGTAAAGATTGCACAACCAATTTTAGGTGATAGAACCTAACTATGAGGAAGTATGGTAGGTAAAAGTGGGAAACAAATGGACCAAAAAAAACCTAACTTGACAAAACATTATATGAAACAACAAAATTAAAGTACAAGCCATGAAAGGCATTTCCTGCACCTAGATATAAAGCTTGGATTCTCTAAGAATTTTTTCATTGACAAATTGATCCTCATAGCAAGAATATGCTCCATCTGCTACCCATTCTAACTTTGGACCACGTTGGTCATTTAGACTCTCATCCCAAACCTGAACTTGCAAAAGTTTTTGGTAGAGGAGGAGACTCGATTACCTCGCCCCTTTTGAGAGACCTATAAATTTGAGCTGCTGGTGAGACCACTCAAGTTCTAGAAACTCGCTCCATTGAATTTGTGTAAGACCCTCATGCAACACTCTTAGCCTAATAACAATATCAATGTAGAAACAATCCAATTATTGGACTTCCAGTGATAGTTCCCCCCTTCCAACGATGCCATTGCAAAAATGTGACACCCTGAGTTGTTTTGCTTCTTCCATCCCATGCTCACACCTTTTAATACTACGTTGAATCTTAGCTAGCTCAAACTAGTAATATCTCAAAAATTACTGTAGTAAGTTTTTTCCCAACTTTGCAATAGATATGTTCTTCAAAGACCTAATCGAACCCTTCTCAATTTCTTATTGGTACCCCAAAGGCCCATTGTGGTAGAGGTTGTGAGGGATGTGGTAAGCCTCTATAGGCTCAAATCAAATTGCTAATCCAAGAAACCACATGTAAAATAGGGTCAATTTAGAGTACTCACTATTAACTTACATGTTGGTGAGAGAAAGCATCAAAATTTGGAAGGAATTAAGAGCCTTAAATTTCCATGTCGATATTTATATGTGATAAGAGACCCCAATGCAAGTCGATAATGATCACAAGGCCACACATATGGCATGGAAATATTAGGGGAGAGGGATGAAGGATATGGTCCCTTTTATTTTGATAGAACCTTCATTCATCCCCATGCAAATGTTGGTAAAAAAGTAACTTCCTATGTGTGAGCTTATAAGGCATGGGAAAACTTAACTGCTTTACATTTTTTAATTAATAAAAAACTCGAGCTCGGAGCAGCATAGTCCTTGCTTTTGAAAAATTAAATATAATGCAATTAAAAAAATTATTTAATGAAACAATATCTATCAAATTTATAATATGCAAAGAAAAAATATTATCTTGTTATTCTACTCCTAGAAGATATAATCAAGCAACAAAGCTTATTAAAAGTTTGATTTTATTTATGCTCTAATTAAATAGTTTTTATTTTTATTTTTATGGAAATTTAGCAAACCTTTCCTTGGATAAATGATATTTTGAACATTTTGAATTTATCCAAAAACCCCTAAAAAACTAAATTGCAAACATTTTAATTGCATGCAATTAGACTTTGGATGTGGCATGTTTCCAACTAAATTGATTGATTATATTGAATAAATCACTAAGAAAATCAATCCCAATTGTGCCCTCTAACAAATTCAGATTTCCTTTATGTCAATTTTGTGTAACCTGCTTCACCATTAAATCAAAACTTTATACATATTATTGTTTAAATAAGATTAAAGATTCAAAGTATTAAATGGTATAGAAACTTAAATATAGTTTTTTTTGTAAGTAGTAGAAAGTTATATTAATATACAAAATATGAGTACATGCATAGAGTTCATATCTCGAATATCATCTATGTCTAGACATTGAGACTATAACAAAATAATTGTCATGGACCTTCCCTTGGAGAGGAAAACCAAGTCAAACCAAACAAAACTGAAGCAATACATAGCTACGACAAACAAATTGAACATACATAGGAAATACAAAGAGGTAGATAAAGAATTATAAGGCCCTACAACTTTCTCCAGGGTTATTCGACAATGATACAGGGATTGTACTAATCCTCTTCATCAGCATAAAGAGTAGGTTGTGAATCCGAAGGCGATTCCGTTGCAGGAGGAGGTTCCAACATCATCTAGAATGAGCTACCAGCCTGCTCATGACCCTTTAATTTTTGCACATTCGGCTCCGGATTGTGCGAAGCTTCTTTCAGATGCTGGATGGACATAGTATCATGTTGTTGTGGGGTTTCTTGAGGATGGTCCTGAAGATGAAAACTCGGTGAAGAAGAGGATGTTGACTTACCAAAAGATATCTCTGAGTTGTTGGAAGAAGAAGAAGAGGGAGCTATGTCTTTTCCCAGAGTGGTTGAGCTAAAACATTCTTCACACACAAATAGTGGTATTTTTGTTGTCTCAGGCGATGAGTCGTGCGATGATGAGCCACAAATTTGGCCTCGCAATCATCCACATCTCAATGAATTCTAAGTGGGATGTGAGCACCATAGCCCACAAAAATAATACGTGTAATATACCTCAAATTTCAAACATTAAAAAAAACAATTCTATAACCATATATCTTTAGACATAGTAACAAAGTACCTAACTGATATGAGGCATTACTAACAAAAAGAGAAAGTTTAAAGCATGACCCTAGTCATATGAAATGATCATCATCTCCTTAACCTTAGAAAACCCTTTCCCAAGAAAAATAGATTTCCAAACAAAAACTCAAAAGCTAAGTCAATGTACTTCTGCACTGTTGATTCCTTGTAGAATCAACCCTTCCCGTTGATCTTTACTTGATGAGTATTGCGGGTAGTGGAAACTCCAGTTTTCGTTAAATTAATCGTTTTACTTTTCGCACCATTGATTTCTTGCGACTTAAGTCCCGACCATTGATCTACTTCTTTGCGGATACAATCTCAACCATCTATCTACTTAATTTGTGGATCAACGTTTAATTTTGCAGATTCAAGGATTTCTGGTTTGATTTGGGGTTTTGATTTACAGTAAGCTAAACCAAACTGAAGATTAACTTTATGCTTAAACAAAGTAGTTGATCTATCATCCAACTCACTTAGATGAACTCAAGCCTATAACAAATTCCTTTGGATAAATTTTTTTGCGTTTGATCTCTATTGTTAATCAAGTTTCTAGTTGAATCAACGAAATGACTTGTTGATCGTCTGATCAGTGTCCCCACCAAATCAACAATGGAATTCAAAAAACTATGAAGTGCATTCCATAAATATTTTGCGCACATCAAAAGTTTTTCAAAACCCACAACTTCTCCCAGTGAAATCGTTGTGGACCATCGATCTATTTTATGATCGATCTCGGCCGTAGATCTCGATCTTAATTTCCAGCGAACACTTCTGATTTCAAAGCCTAATCCTCCTATATATTTGACGCTCTTTCTCCAGCAAAATGTCCTTATCGTCGTCGATCTTCTCCAAGATCGTTCTCTCTCCACTGCACGATGTATGGTTATTTTTTTAGGCTTAACTCAGGAACACCTTATGTTTGCGAAATTCGATTTCAACTGTAAAACTGTCGAAGATAAAAGTTCTTTAACTTTATGTAATCTTCGCTAAATTGATCAGTGAAACAATCAATTCCTTTTGTAACGCTTCGCACAGACATATTCGATCTCATATGCCTCAATTTGATTTCGAGTTACACATATACACATAGAGGATTGGAAATCTATACTTCTGGGAAACGAAACAAAGGTATAAAATGATCAAAACACTTGGAGAGTAGAACTCCGTTCTTTATTCAATTAACCAGTCATAAATCACACACTCTCTGCTCTATGCTCTTTGCAGACATATCTATGCTATAACAACATTACATATTTAGTCCACATTCAATAAGCATAATTAGGTTGAGCGAAAACGATATGAACATACAATGCCCAGTTAAATGTAGGAATACACAGTACATTTTAAAAAGGAACAGAGGATTCAATCCATTATATACAGAATCATGAATTCTAATTTTTTCAATTAGCGGATCTGAAACGATATCCACAACAACCAGTTCTACCAACTTATGCTTAGAACAAGTTATTAATCACTACATTAATATCATTGTACATATCTAATATAGTTCAAAAAACAGGGATATTTGTTCCATAGAAATGCATAACCCTACTGCTAGGAGATGTAACTGTACATAAACATTTCACATACACATCCTACTGTAATTAGAATTACTCATAAGAAAAGCAGAGTAGGAACCTGGCACCAAAGATGGGAAAACAAAAGTGGAGAAGTTTTTCCTCCCAACCAACTTCGAGAGCGACCAAATTACTTGCTCCAGAACCCTCGATCCTGTTCACTGAACCACAAGAAAAAAAGAGCTTTATGCGCCATCTCTTGCATTACACAGATTTTAATCCCTGTCCAATGCTAGCCTCTTGCTGCTCATAGACATACTATTAAATAGTATTTTTCCTAGGACTTGGTCTTTTATGAGCCTCCTTCTCTTTGGGTATGATGCCTCCTGCATCTCGAGTTCTCACTCGGTGGTCTATGCCACTTGTCATTTCCGTCTTGTGGGCAATGAACACTCTTTCAACAGTTATTTCCACTTTTGTTTTCCTTCATCATATTTTATTAAAAATGAATGTTGTATTACAAATGTTATATTCTTGACTTTCCTGTCAAAGAATAAAAAATAATAATCAAAGTATTATCCAGCAAAATTAATAATTATTAATTCAGGGGGTATTACATACACCTCCCCTTAAAAGATAACACCGTCCTCGATGTTAGAACTTTTTCTTTTATTCATCCATGTTAGCCTCTTGGAATAAGTCTGGTTATGCCTCCTGCATATTACTTTCCATCTCCCACGTAGCTTCTTTTGGACTAAGGCACTTCCATTGCACCTTTACCTATCCGATGGTATGGTTTTGGAGTAAAAGTTCTCACCTGTCGATAATGCGCTTCGGTCCCACTTGAAACTCTCCCTTGAGTTCCACATGGATTACATTCCAATCAATCACATGATAAACATCATGAGCATATATCTTCAATATAGAAACGTGAAATTTCTCATGATAAAAGTTCTCTCCTGTTGAGAATGCGCTCTAGTCCCACTTGGAAATCTCCCTCAGGTTCCGCTTGGATTACGTTCAAATCAATCACATGATAAACAACATGAACATATCTCTTCAATATAGAAATGTGAAATACATTATGTACTTTAATATTGGGTGGTAGGGTTAACTGGTATGCAATCGACCCCACTTTAGCTAGAATTTCAAATGGTCCACAATACCTGGGTGCCAATTTCTTATACTTGCCGAGTCTCAAGGTACTTTTCTTGGGATTTACCTTTATGTATACATGATCACCCACCACCGTTCCACCCTAGATTGATATTTCCAGTCTTTTAGAACAGTTGAAAAACTATTCACTTGGACTCTATCAGGCTTACTAACAAAGATGCCTAATTCTTTACACATTCATTTATTTAAATACCCTATACCTATTTCGTATCAACGCACCTCTCCATAGTTGTGCTGTACTGCCAAAATTATTTCCATAGGATCTAATTCCTAATCCATTCATAGTTTTTGATCTTATCTCTAATTCAATCCGGACCGTCGATCTAACCATCTATTTCTACCTTAAAATTGCCTTTCTGCACTAAGATTATGTTTCATCGATTTCCCACCGTTGATCTTTGTCAGGCATTTTCCTAACCGTCGATCTCCATATTACGGGATGCAGGATGTAGACTGTCTGCTTTTCCCTTTCTGCAAACTCCTTTCCTCAAGCTTCTTTCTACAAGCCCCTTTCCGCAAGATCCTTTCCACAAGCTTCTTGTCGCAATTTTAATTCTGCACCGTCGATTTGTTTTAGCGAAACTAGCTTCAGCCACCCAATCTTTCCATATTGCGGGATGCGAGTTCATAAAATGGTTAAACGTTGCTTCCCCAATTCCCTTTCCACATTTTTCTTCCGCACCGTCGATCTCTTTAATTGGAACTAATCTCAGCCGTTTGATCTTGATCTTTTTGTAGAACTTTGGATTTTCCACCTAACTGTCAAATTTAATCCTTAACCATCGGATCTAGTATGGGATCAATGCCTACCATTTGATCTTGATCTTTTTTGGAATCTTTACCCTTCCCTCCTAATTTATGCAACCTTGAGCTTCACTGTCAGATCTAGTGCGGGTTGCTCCCTGACCGTCCATTTTAGAACTAATGCGGATCTACATTCTGTCTTTGCGAATTATACAAAAAATGATCCTCATTCATCGGATCTCATGCAGGTAACTATGCTACCTCATAATCAGGCCATGTCATCACTACCTTTGTCTATTCCACCTCATCATTGTACCATTTTGTCTTTACTTTGACTTATGCTGCGTTAACTCTACCATGGTATCTTTTGCTTATCCTTTGTACTTCATAAGAAACTTTGCCATCAATGACAACTATAACCCAAATTTGTCAACAATCTCCCCCTTTGGAAATGATGGAATAATCTTTAATCATTCCCCCCCTTTGACACCAATGACAAAGAAACCTCTCTGTCTGATAGCTCCCCTTGTCATCATATCTCCCCTTGAGATTGTGCTTCCTACTCTTAGTGGTTTTGTAAAGGAATTACTCCCATCTTCTGTCTAAGACACTCAAAGGCTTCCTTAAGTAATAGTTTGGTAAAAATGTCAGCAATCTGTTCTTTTGTGTCAATGTATTCTAATCTGACAGTTTTTTGAGATACCTGTTCTCTTAGATAGTGATACTTGATTGGTATATGCTTTGTCTTAGAATGCATGATAGGAGTTTTAGACATATTTATAGCACTAGTGTTATCATGATTGATCACTATTGGATCTTCATATTTTATAAGTAGATCTTCTAGAGTTTGTTTCATCCAACTAACATGAGTGCAACATGAGGCGACAACAATATATTCTTCTTTTGCTGTAGAGAGCGAAATGGAGTATTTTTTTTTACTTGACCATGATACTAAACAATTTCCTAGAAAGAATGCTACTCCACTAGTACTTTTTCGATCATCAATACTTCTTGCCCAATCTGCATTAGTAAATACTTTCAAGGTAAAGTATTGTCCTTTTGGATACCATAAACCATACTCCATGCTACCCTTTCGATACCCGAAAAATCAATTTTACTGTTTTTATATGTGTTTCTTTGGGAGTTGACTGAAATCTAGCCACCAATCCAACGGCTTGCATCACATCTGGTCTTGTGACTATCACATAAAGCAGACTGCCAATCATGGATCTAAACATGGTATGATCTACTTATAGAGATTCATCATCCTTAATTAACTTGCAACCGGTGACCATCGGAGTACCAACAGGTTTGGAATCTTCCATTTTAAACTTTTTCAACATATCTTTGATGTACTTAGTTTGAGAGATGAAAATTCCTTTGTTTGTTTGATAGACTTACAATCCTAGGAAGAAAGTCAATTCACCCAACATTGACATTTCGAATTATTTCTTCATTTCAGAGGCAAAATCTACACTTATAATTTGAAGATTGCTTCCAAATATGATATCATCCACATCAACAACAACAATGATCATATTTTTATCTTCGATCTTTAGGTAAGGATTACTTTCAATGGCTCCTCTTTTAAAACCTTTTTGTTATAACTAACAGTCTAGTCTTGAAAACCACGCTCTTAGAGCTTGTTTGATACCATAGAAATCCTTCTTTAGTTTATAGACATAGTCTTTGTTCTCTAACAAGAGAAACCCTTTAGGTTGTTCAATATATACTTTTGCTTCTAGTTTGTTATTTAGGAATGCAGACTTGGCATCCATTTGATATACTTTGAAGTTTTTATGGCATGACAGTGCTAAAAACATTATGATTGCTTCAAGTCGAGCTACAAGAGCATAAGTTTCTTCAAAATCAATACCTTCCACTTGGGCATACCCCTTACAAACCAATCTTGCTTTGTTCCTTATTACTTGTCCATCTTGATTGTACTTGTTTTTGAAAATCCATTTGGTTCCTACAATGTTCTTATCTCCAGATCTTGGGACAATTTCCCAGGTCTCATTTTTCTCAATATGATCTAGTTCTTCATTCATGGCTTTGACCCATTCATCACTTTTGCTGGGTTCTACTATTGAGAGTAGGGCTTGCTCCACATCTGGTAGTTGTCTTCTTGTTTTGACTCCAGCATTTTTATCACCCATGATCTGTGACTCCGGATGATCCTTTTGTACCTTTCTAGAAGGAGTTTTAGTATCAGGTCTAGGGAATTCTTCATCATCTTCCTATGTCTCTTTCTACTCTTTGTCTTCTTCTTCGTTATGAATTCTCTTGTCCTTTTGCAAGTCTTTTATTTCATCATCACATGTATTTTCAATGCTGACATGATTTTTCTCTTTCCTTGGTTTTATATCATCTAATTTTACATCAGCACTTTCTACAATTTTTTGTAACCTTTTATTGTAACACCTATATGCCTTTTTGGTGGATGAGTATCCTAAAAAGATTCCTTCATCAGTCCTGGAGTCAAACTTTCCAAGGCCATCCCCATTTCTTTTGATGTAACAATTACTGCCAAATACTTTAAAATATTTGATTGAGGGTGGTCTTCCATACCACAATTTGTAGGGGGGTCTTATCCTTATTCACTCTTAGTTTCTCTCTATCACCTCTCTATTAAGTATGTAGACAGGTGTGTATACAACTTCTTTCCAAAATGAATCTGACAATTTTGCTTCATTGAGCATAGTTCTGGCAGCTTCTTGGACTGTTTTGTTTTTCCTTTCAACAACCCCATTCTGCTGAGGAGTTTTTGCAACTGAAAATTTTATCTTAATTACATGACCTTCATAGAGCTCATTGAACTAATTTGAGGTAAAATCTCCCCCATTATCTGATCTGAGACACTTTCTTTTCATACCTGACTCATTTTCAGCCATTGCCTTGAATATTTTGAATTTTTCAAAAGCTTCTGGTTTTTCTTTGAGGAATGCCACCCATGTCATCCTTGTGTAATCATCAATGAGAAACATGCAATAGTGATCTCCTTGCGGGATTTTACTTCTAGTTGGTCCACAAAGGTATGTGTGTATTATTTCCAGAAGGTGTGAGGTCATATGTTCTTTTATTTTAAAACTGGCTCTAGTTTTCTTCCCATGTTGACAATGTTTACATACAGAGTTTAGAGGAACTACAATTTTTGGTAGATCTATCACAACTTCCTTTGTGCTTATTTTGGAAATATTGTCAAATATTTAATGTCCCAATCTTTTGTGCCAAAACCAACTTTCATCTACCATACAGAAGTAGCTTTGGTTTTCATTTTCCAAAATGTATACATTGTTTGTATTTTTCATAGCAATTCCAACAACCTTTCCTGATTTCTTATTCTTGATTTCACATTTTTCTGAGTCAAAGATACAAATGTGTCCTTGGTTGCATGTTTGACTTACACTTAGAAGATTAGGCTTGAGGTTTTCAACTAGCAAAACATTTTCTTCTTTGATCTTGCTGTTGACAACAACTGTTCCTTTGCCGATTATTTTGGAAGACAGACTGTCTCCAAAAGTGACTTTTCCCTTATTATCTTTTAGTGTTATGAATTTGCTTGAGTCACCGGTCATATGTTTTGAACAACCACTGTACAAGTGCCATAAGTTTTTGCTTTCTATTGCACATAAAGCAATCATGGAACTTTCCATTTCTTCCTTCTCTTTCCAATACTTCTCTTGTTTGATGTTCTGAGGTTTGATTGCAACAATATTCCTTGTATGAGTCTTTAGTTTACAATCTCTTGCCATATGTCCATGGTTATTACATTTATAACATTCTATGTCATATTTTTGAAGTAATGTAAAAATATTCTTATTCCCTTCAAATCACTACTTGATGACTTCTTCTTGTATTCATAAACCTTTCTTTCAGTTCTGCAGTTTAAGGCTTTATGACCAAAATTATTACAAGCAAAGCAGTGACCTAAGAAGATCTATACATATCTATTTGGTCTCTTGGGTGCTATATTATTTCTATTTTTATCTTGAGAAATTAAGCCAGCTTTCTTGCTTCTTTCCTTTTTAGCTGGAGTCTTTAGTACTTCAACATATCTTTTCTTACTTCCTTCTTGATTTGTGACAGGAAAACTCTCTGGCTTCTTTTCTTTAACAAAACCCAAACTAGACTTCTCACCTGATGGTCTTTGGCTACTCAGAATGTCATCTAGAATCCTTGAGATATTCTCAAACTTTGATTTGATAGATCGTTCATCAAGCTTTCTCTTGAATTGCATGATTTCTTCTACAAGATTTTTAGACTCCTGTATTCTTCTTTTGAGATGTAGGCTCAGGTCCTCCTCAACCTTTTTTGCATCTAGAAGTTGAGCTTCCAATTGACTGATGATAATATTTGACTGTCTGTTCTTTTTCCTACACTTCTCAAGTTCCTCAAGTGCGCTTACAAGTTTAGCTCTTAGCTCTACTTCTCCTTCCACATCTGAGCCACTATTTGAGGCTTGGGTAACTAGGACCATAAATAAAACTTCAGTTTCTTCAACTTCACTTCCATATGAATCTTCATTGTCTTCCATGGTGTAAACAATTTTCTTTTTCCCATAGGATTTTTTCTTGTTTCTTGTTTTACCCTTTTTGAATTTCAAAGTTTCCTTTTCTTCATTCTCATATTGTTTAGTGTAGGTGCATTTAGAGGAAAAATGTCCAATCCTTCCACAATTAAAACACTTTAAAGGTAACTCCCCCTTGTATTTTCTAGTCCCTCTCTCAAGTTTATTAATGAAAAAGGCTTCCTCATCATTTGGGTTTTCTGATTCATTTTTTAAGGAGGCTTTAAAAGCTGCTTCTTTTCTTGAGGATCCGTTTTGTCCTATTCTCATATCACACGTAGTGAAAATTCCATGCAAGTCATCCATTGTTACCTTTTTAATATCATCTCATTCTTCTAAGGTGGATACCTTTGGGTCATATCTCATTTGTAATGTTCTTAGTACCTTGCTTACTACTTCCTTTTCTTTTAATTTTCCTCCAAGCCCTCTGATCGCATTAACAACTTCATCTACATGAAGAAGGTATTCACCAATGTTCCCTTCTTATTTCATTTTAAGACTCTCAAATTGACCTTTATATGTTTGAGATTTGGATTATTTAACCTTATATTCTCCTTCATAGATAATTCTCAACTTGTCCCAAGCTTGTTTGGCAGATGTGCATTGCATAACTTTAGTAAATACCGAGTTTGTTAACCCACTTAATATTGCATTTAGGGCTTTGGCATTACCTTCATATTCACCTAGTTCAACTGTAGGGTATTGGTTTCCTATCTTAAGGTCATTTTCAGTTTCTTCCCAAACCTTCCATCCCAGGGACATCAAATGACACATCAAATGACACATCATTCTTACACTCCAGTAAGCATAATTTTCTCCGGTAAATAGTGGAGGTTTGTTAGTGGCCAATCCTTCTTGTTGATCCATTGTAATTATTGGATGGGATCTTCCTTCTAATGGTTAAGCTGTTTGTGAAGGAACCCACTCTGATACCAATTGTTGGTTTATCCCACAATATTGAGAGGGGGAGGGGGCGGCGTGAATCAATATTGTCAATTTTTACTTTAAATTATAGAAAATCAACAATCAAATCACAGATTTTATCGTGGAAACCTCAAAAGAGAAAACCACCAACTCAAACTCATTAATAAGATGAATTTACAAAATTGTTTATCTGTTGCAACAAAAAGGATCCAAAACACACCCTAGGTTTTTCCTACAACTACAGACTAGGATGCTACAACACCCCTATGGTTTTCTCCCTGCTACAACAGACAAGGATGCTACAATACCCTGTTCTCCAGCTACGACTGGAAGGAGGCTTCGACTCCCTGCAGACCTGTGGCCTGCCCTAGCACCACCCTGCCATCCTAGACTAATATTCCCATTCTTTTAGAATAGTTGAAAAACTATTCACTTGCACTCTATCAGGATTACTAACAGAGACACCTAATTCTTTACACATTCATTTATTTAAATACCCTATACCTATTTCGTATCAACACACCTCTCCATAATGGAGCTATACTGCCAAACTTGTTTCCACAGGATCAACTTCTTGATCTAATCAAAGTTATTGATCTTATCTCTAAGTCAATCCGGATCGTCTATCTAACCATCTATTTCTACCTCAAAATCGCCTTTCCGCACCAAGATTCTGTTTCAGCGATTTCCCACCATTGATCTTCGTCGAGCGTTTTCCTGGTCGTTGATCTCCAGATTGTGGGATGTGAGATGCAGGATGCAGACTGTCTACTTTTCCCTTTCCGCAAGCTTCTTTCTGCAAGCCCCTTTTCACAAGCTCCTTTTCGCAAGCTCCTTTTCGCAAGCTTTTTTCTGCATCGTCAATCTATTTTAGTGGAACTAAATTCAGCCATCCGATCTTTCCAGATTGCGGGATGTAGGATGCAGGTTCATAAAATGGTTACGTTACTTCTGCAATTCCCTTTCTGCATTTTTCTACCGCACCGTTGATCTCTTTAATCGGAACTAGTCTCAACCGTTTGATCTTGATCTTTTTGCGAAATTTTGGATTTTCCGCCTAACTGACGGATTTAATCCTTAACCATCGGATCTAGTGTGGAATCAATGCATACCGTCCGATCTTGATCTTTTTCGAAATATTTAGCCTTCCCACCTAATTTATGTAACCTTGCTCTTCACTGTCAGATCTAGTGCGGGTCGCTCCCTGACTATTCATTCTAGAACTAATGCGTATCTACATTTTGTCTTTACGAATTATGCAAAAACTGATCCTCATTCATCGGATCTCATGCATATAACTATGCCACCTCATCATCGTGCCATGTCATCACTACCTTTATCTATGCCACCTCATCATCGTGCCATTTTGTCTTTACTTTGACTTATGCTGCGTTAACTCTGTGTTAACTCTGCCATGGTATATTTTGCTTATCCTTTGTACTTCATAAGCAATTTGCCACCAATGAAAACTATAACCCAAATTTGTCAACAACATATAGAGCAAGGAAGAAGAGCCAATTTATAAACAAAATCACCGAATCTGACACTCTAGTGGATGATTGAATGAGAGTTGTTATTATCCTTTGGTAGAAAAGAGAGCCAAATGAAAGGGAGGTCAAATACAAGACCCACACTCTACTCTAAGAAAGCTCATTAACGCTTGCTACATGTTGAACACATTCAATTCTAAATTTTTATGAGTGGAGATGCAGTGTGTTAAGCTATAAGACAACAAGATCATGAATAAGTACACTCCTGAATTCAAGTTTGTTGATCCTTGGCCTATCTCATGGAACCTCATGTAATGATTTGATTTTGTCTCGCTACGCTTTCCCCAATTGGCAAAGAAAGCAAGGAATACCTACCTAACCCACAACTAATGATGGGAGATAAATTTATTTTTGCAAACAAGCACTTCAAGTGAAAGAATAGACTACTTAGGTAGGGAAACATAGAGTAGAGTTCAATTCAAGTATTCCATCCATAAAACAAGTTTGATCAAGTCATCCTTTATTCCATCTTGAAGAAAGAGGAAGGGAGGTTGAATCTTCTTGCAAGGGACACCTTAAGCAAGAAGCTCGTAATAGAGTTCCATTCCGGGATTCCATCTATAACGCCTAGTATAAGAATTAAAGATATGTATTCTAGTTTGGCTTTGAAAATAGAAGCTATTGAAATCTAGTGGTTGATAGTCCAATATCATGTTTATCAACTATTGATTGATGATACACGATTCTATATTTAAAAGACAACCCTTAATATGATAGTGTTTCAACAAAAGTATTCATCAACTTAGAAGAGAAAGAATCAAATATTTAATGAACTATCACTTAAAAGCAACAAGGGAATCCTTCCTTCCTTATATCGGCAACAAGGGAGTTCGTACTTCCTTATATCAACAACAAGGGATTTCTTCCTTATAATGAATTCAAAAGAGTAGAAAGTTGACCTAACCAAACTGAGAAGCAACTTAACTACCTTTCTTGCTCCTGTTATAGCTCAAAGAAGGGAGACAAGACCAAACCTGAAATCCATAGAGTTGTGGTGTCGAATCATTCCCGGAATTAGAATTTGGACAATTTAAACAAATTGGCCCATTTGTTATTATTTCATATAACAAAACAACAACATCATTGATAAATATATCCAGTTCAAAATGTTGCACAATAACTGTTGAAATAAGATCTTTCTCCCTAAAACAAAGGGTACATATAAATACAATACATGCAATTGAAATGTAGATTTAATAGTTTTACATACCACTTTAAGAAGAACTTGAATCACTACTCGAGCTACTAGAACTACTAGACTTGTTTGCATAATCCCCATTCTTGTCAATGTCCATAAGAGGGACTTATAAAATTCATAGTTTATAAGTTGGTTCCTGACATCAATGAATGACGATCCCAAACCAAGGATTTACACTCCTCTCACCTATGAAGTGCAGTGTCCCGATATACATATCCAACATAGAGGTTTCTTCATGTTGCTCTCATACTAGGAGATGTAATTGCCCCATATCCAACACAAGCCAATACATTAAGAAAAGACTAGAAATACCATCAGGAAGTCGAGCTCGAGATTGTAGACCCGTCAACTCTGATGCTTGTCAACCTGACAATTTGTTGACCATCAATCCACTAGAACAGAAATATTTAGTTGTTACATGTGTAAGTTTAAAGTTATGTTCTATTTTTATTTTCTTTTTATTTTTCTTAACCCAAATCCATTGCAATGATAAAAGTAGTCATATTAAGCACTCTCCACCAATAGGAATTTCACACTTGTTAATTTATTTTATTAAATAAATACAATAAATCAAAAAAGTATTTAACATTCAATAAACTATAGCTAAATTTTAAAAATATTCCTGTACAAAACAAATTAATAACAAAAAACCAAAACATTTTTTTTTCACTGGGAAAAGGACAACCTTATATTAAAATAAAGCCGTGTCAAAAAACAACAAATAGACACTTACAAAGAGCATTTGATCAGTAATGCATCATCAGTAACAGCAGTATCAAGTCTGATCCAAATAGAAAATACAACTGGATATCAAATCCATACAAAAAAACATAGTCTATCAATAATTGCAAGTTTTGCAACAAGACACCTAGTAAAATCTAGAAAAACCAAACACCCAGCCAAGGTAACAAACCCAAACCCGTGCTCAACAAACTGAAACACCACAACCTACAGCCTGAGCAATGCTGCCCAACCCGCCACAAGAGTAACAACCATTGCAGAAATGCATCACCAAAAAAATAGAAGAGCCACTGATGCCACCTCCCGGAGCCGCCACTGCATCTAGATTCCGATGGCCACCACTACTGGTCATGCTGCAAAGATCGAGGGTCACCATCACCGCTACCGCCACCATCGAGCTGCAAAGAAGGAGAGCCACTGCCACAGGATATGGAAAAATACAGAGGTTTAAGAACGGCGGAGGTAGAGGGTTCATGTGCCACAAATAAACTTCACTGTAATCCCAATCAGCCCCCTAAACACCACCGCAAGGGAGCAAAAACCCTTAAAATCCACAGAGAGATGGAGAAATAGAAATGACAGCTAGGATAGAAACCATAGCCGCATGCACACACCCTTCCATCAACTCTCAAAATTCTTTGCTCCTACAATTACGTGTCTTTGCTTAAGCAATATTTATCTACTTAAAAAAACGAGAACATATAGATATTCCCTAGAACAAGAACTAATAAGATAAAATAAGGAACATATAGATATTCCCTAGAACAAGAACTAATAAAATAAAATAAGACTAAAAAGATATATGTTTGAGAAATAAATGGATGTCTAAAGAACTTGATTATCATTGATGAATCACCAACCACTATTTTTTTAACATTTTTGTGTTGAGTCTTTACTGTTTCACGAGTCGTGTCACCTTCGGACTTGCTATGTTTATGGACTTGGTTTTGTCGCCCTGTGTTTATTTTCTAGCTAGGGTTTACTACTTTCTTTCTTGCTGACCCTTGGTTTTACCCTACCTTGTTTCTCGATGGCGACCACTGATCCTTTTATACCCTCTAGCAATAAGATTGCATCTACTTATCCCTCCCGCTACCAGGTCCGACGTAGGTCAAATATCCTCGTTGCATTGGATCATAAGGGTTGCTATGTCATGGGTCGGGACATTATGCTAGACAGAGTTTCGGAACTCTGTCATTGTGCTCTCATCGAGCGTTTGGAATACTGTTCGATGAATAAAGAGGAATGGGTGGCATGGGCCACTCTCCACTAGAAGCCTATCTTGACCTATGTACCCACCATTAGTCTTCTGGCCAATCACTGGTTGGTTTTCATCTTCCTTGATGACTCTGATGCCTCGCGTATTATTGATTCACTTTGGACCATAGGCAGTGGCTCCCTAGTTCTTAGTTGGTGGCACATGAACTTTGACCCTGTTAAAGAATGGGTTGTTAAGCGTCATCTTTGGGTTTTAATGCCTGCCTTACCATTTCCCCTCTGGTCCAAAGACATTCGCACGGGTATTGCCAATACCATCTGCAGGTTCGTTGCCCTAGATAAATATTTCCACACTACTTTTGATAAACGTACTGGGAGAGCTGGATGTTTCTCGTGGCCTTCTTCCTGAGATAGAGATTGATTGTAATAGTGTGTTGATCACACAAAAATTGGATTATTTGAGGATGTCGTTCCGCTGCAGCTATTGTCATGAAACCGGTCACGTGCGGAAGTCCTGCTCCTTTTTATTGCGAGGCAACCCACCTGGTGCTGGCTTCAATGATTCTAAGCCCTCACTTGATCGCTCACCTAATCCTTCTTCACATCTCCATTCTCCTCAAGTCTCTCTGCCGTAGAATGATGTGTCTTCTGTTTTACCCACTCCACCCACCACGCTCGGCCCTTATGATTCCTCCTCTCCTACCTCTATTGAGGATCTGACCAAAGGGGAGCTTCTGTTCATTAAGGATGTCGAATATTTGGATTTAACCACCTCTCAATCTTGTATTAGTTTGGCCACAGAACCTCCATCTCCTTCACACTCGTCGAATCTTGTAAACTCTATCCCGCCCCCCTTCAACCTGGAAAACTCCCCCCCTATTACCCATTCCTCTTCCCCTCCTGTTATGGCTTAGCCTGACAGTCCCTTAACCACTCCCTCCTTTGATGATCCTAATCTCCTCAAAGCTTTGGATATCTTCATGGACAAAACCCCGATATCACCCTCCATCTTGCCTTTGGAATCGGTTAGATACGAGAATGTGACCATCAGAAAGGAAAAAAAGGAAGTAAAGTCTCCTCACAAGCTCCTACAGGTCACTATACCCCACTCTCGACTCACATCAAAGTAGCTGCTAGATCCAACTCCTCTTCACAGGCACTTAGAGCTATGTCTCCTGTCTCTCAATCTATCCCATGAGGATTGTCTCCATGAACATTTGTGGGTTTGGGGGACCTACCAAACAGAAAGCCCTCAAAGAACTGTTTACTTCTCTTAACCCTGACATTATCCTTCTGTAGGAAATAATGTGTGATCATATTACTGCCCTTTGTCTATTTGCCTACATAAAGTCGGGCTGGGAATTCTATGCAATCGATGCACTTGGTATTTCTAGGGGTATCCTTTCGGCCTGGAACCCTAGCCTGATTCGATGTAAAGCCTATCATTCCTTTGTAGGTATTCTTCTTACTGCTTGTTTCAAAGGCCTTGAATCTGTCTTCTCCATTGTCAACTGCTATGGACCCTATGCAAACAAATTAGCCTTCTGGGACTCTGCTGTTGCAAGCGGTATCTTCAACTATCCTAACCTCATCTTGGCTGGTGATCTAAACTTCACTATCTCTGATCTTGAGATCTGGGGTGATCATGCCCATATGGATCATCACTCACTTTACTTTTCACAGCTTCTGGACTCTTTACATATGGTAGATCTTGCTCCCTCCAAGATTGGGCCTACCCGGAGAAATGGCAGAATAGGACCTGAGGGTGTTAGCAAAAGACTGGATAGATTCCTTGCCTCTTTAGATATGATCCCGACCTTGGGTTGCTATCACTCTTGGATCCAGCCCTCCGAAATATCTGACCATTACCCTGTTTGTCTTAAGTGGAACTTCAGACTAAATTGTAATCTTTACCCTTTTAAGTTTAATCGTGCCTGGCTCCTTGACAATGATTTTACTAACCTTGTATCCTCCTCTTGGTTGGCACCTACTCCCTCTGTTAGCCCCATGTTTGACTTCAGCTTTAAGCTCCAGAGACTCAAAAATGATGTAAATAATTGGGAAAAACTGAAAAAATACTCTGAGAACGAAGGAGATCACTGAGGTTGATAGAGATATACTCACTTCCTTGCTTCCCATTACTTTGGTATTCTCTTTGAGGAGGATTTCTCCTCCCTTGCACTCTTGAAAAGCATAAAGGAATCCTTGCTTTCACATCAGATCCTCACCTGGATGCTCAAAAGCAGAGTTGAGTGGATTCAGGAAGGAGATGCCAACACCAAATTTTTTCATTCCTTCGCTTCTGCTAGGAGGAACCACAAAGCTATTTGGTCACTTCAGAATCAATCTGGGGAAACTATTGAAGATGATGCAAAATTAAAGCCTTTGGGTGTTCAACACTTCTCTGAACTCTTCTCTGACAATGATAAAACCAATATTGAGGCCCAACTCAAAGTCATCAGCCTTTTCCCATCCTTTGTTCAGGAAGAGGATCAGGAACCTCTCTTGTCACATCCTCGGTTTTGACCCCGTTTGCATGATGTATATAATGTAATTAATCGTGGTGAGGAGCTAAAGGCAAAAGCCCCACCATCGATTTGGTTGTGTATGTTTCGGCAATAGGGGTAGCTGCCGATGGTATGTCGTGCTATCTGGCACATTATAATTCGGCATCATGTAAATACGCACATCAAATAAAACTAAAACCACAACCAACTACGACAGTGCAACTTTGAATGAAAAGGGCATGGTTCCAAAGGATAAGGGGTGGGGGAATGTCAAACCTTGGTTATGGGGGAAAAACCCATGTTTTACCACCTTGTTGATTTGTCACATTTTTGTCTCATCCAACCTCTTCAACCTCTTTAATGCTTCAGCTGGTGGTTGAGGAGTTATGGCTGAGTGGTGTAGGGCAGTTATTGCCTTTAGGAGTGGGGTGGTAGGACTGTCAGTCCCTTACCCACACCCACACACCACCCACGACTCCATTCTCACCCTGCCGGTTCGTCCTCCCCATGCTGAGCGTTCTGCTGTTCATCCACGCGCAGAGGCCGCTGTCTCTTTGCTTACACAGCTGGGCTTCAACCTTCACGACGGTGGTCGGTTTCTTGCTCACGCGTAGGTTCGTGGTCTGTTCATTCCTCACGCGGAGGTCGTTGTTTGTTTTTCCTCACATAGAGGGGCATGAGTCTTGCTCATCCTCACGCACAGGAAGAGGATCTGCTGGATCTCACGCGGCTAGGAGGAGAGCTGCTTACCTGTGGTCATTCACGTTTTCCACAGAGTGGAATTGGGTAAATCTCCTTGGAGTTTTGTGGCCTGGTGCAGGATGCACTCACGCACAGACTGTTTGGGGTCGTTCTCCCACGTTGTGAGCCTTTCTCACTGATTGTGTTTTGGGGCTGTTGTCTTCCCCACTTTTTTGGTTGGGCTGTGGAGTCCAATTGCGTTTTTGGGCTGCTATGCTCTCGTATTGAGTCGTTTTCTGCAGTGGTCTGCGTCTGAGTTTCCCTGCTATTTGGGACTATGTATAGCTGCCATCGTTGGCACTATGAGTTGGGGCTGTTATTGGCCATAGTCATTGGCCGAGTCTCCCATGGTTATGCCGAGAGATCTGTTTCTTATCACTGTGGGCTATGGATAGTTGCCACTGTTTTTATTGTGAAATTGAGTTGCTGAAGTACCCTGGTTTGGGTGTTGTTGCTGAGTTGTTTTGGCCATGTTAGGGCCAAGAACAACTCCGTGTTGCCTTGTGGGCTTGAGCGGTGCTTACCTCCTGTGGGATTGTCCCTGGTTGTTTTTGCCTTCTTCACAGGGTTGTGAAGGGGTGTTTTGCTGCTGGTATGCAGTGGTTGGTCTTCAGACTGTGCTGGCTTGGCCGATCTGTTGATGGCCTGATAAACCCAGCGGTGTTGGTTTGGCTGTTTGGTGTCCCCTTGGCTATGTGTAAGCCTGCAATTGACCCTTGTCCTGGAGGAATCATGCCCAGCTTGGGGGTGGCAGCATTGCTGAGAGATTGATGAGCAAGTTGGCCTATGGTTGGGTGGAACGTTGCAGCGACGTAGCTGGTTGCGGGCGAGTTCTTCATTGAAAGATAAGTGCTGCTGGTTACTTCATCTCTGTAATTTATATATTATTTCAAATGAATTATGATGAACATGGTTAATGCTGGAATGTATGTTTGCTTCCGTTGTATGACTGAAGATTATGCATATGTGTATGTTGGTATGTTTATGCATCTTCGCATGCATTATGTTTAGGCTTTATAATTTCAGCATTGATGTTTGTCTATGTTCATGGGGCTGTTTGCCCAGCTGAATTTGATGTTCACCGCGTCCTTTTCGTTGGTCTAAGGGATGGGGACGTGACAGAATGGTATCAGAGCTTAAGGTTGCAACAATGGGCCTCTATGGGCCAAGAATATGCAGTGATAGAAGGTAGAATTACATTCTCTGTTCAGCAAAGCAGCAACAAGTTTCAAAAATCTTCTAAGTATTTGAACAGTCGGAGCATAAAATGAATTGACTTCCTCTGTGGCGGAAGGATTATTAGTTCCAACTTCCGCTGTGGTGGAAGGATTGGCGGAATTGACTTCCGCTGTGGCGAAAGGTTTAGTAGTTTCCCATCCACTGTTGCAGCTGTGAAAAGGGTTAGGCCGCCGATGTAGCAATGGGTTCGATTGCCGACGAAAAGAATTTTTGAAAAATTTGCCTAAGTATTGGGGCAGTCGGAAGAGTTTGTGCAATAGACGTCCACTGTCATGGGTGAAGAATCGACCGAGCGTCCGCCGTTGCGGAAGCCAAAGTCATTTGGCTTCCGATGATGAAGACTGCCGACGCCGGAGCAGTTGGAGAAAGCTGCGAAAATTTGGCTAAGTGTTCCTCCTCGAAACAGTTAACGGAATTAACTTCCGACGTAGCAGAAGAAGTTAGTGGATTAGATGTGGATGGATAAATGATTCGACGCCCGACGGAAAAGCCTTCTGATGGGAAAGCCCTCCGATTTCCGACGAAGGGAATGTTGAAGAAAATTCGTCTAAGTGATGAAATCGTTGGAAGACGGAGCATTTCATGTTCCGCCGTTGCGGAAGCAAAAGCATTTCAGCTTCCGACTAGAATGCTTCCGAGAGCCGCTGTTGCGGAAGAAGAAAGAGTTCCGATGTCTGCTGTTGCGGAAGCTGAAGTGATAAGTCTTCCGATGTAAAAGGGCTCCCAAGGTGGTGGAATAATTAATGATTTCCCATCCGCCGTTGCGGAAGCTGAAGGCATTTGCCGGCCGATCAAAAAATACTGGCGACGCTGCAAGAGAAAGTGCGCCGATCGGAAGAGGAAAGTGAAGGAGCGTCCGCCGTTGTGGAAGCCAAAGGCATTTTCCGACCGATGTGGAAAGACATCCGATAGCCGATAAGAAGGAAGGGAAAATTCTGAGTTTTCCATGGGATTTCTCAGCAGGTTTTGACAGTTTTCAATGGGATTTTCAAGCAGTTTTTTAGTGGTTTTTCAATGAAATTTCAGGGCTGAATAGTGAGAAAGTGGCAGCAATCTTATGCACCAGATTGCACGAAAACCAATAATTACAACAACAAAAAAATGAGGGCACTGCCCTCGACCCGCCCTGCAGTGGCGGAAGCCACAAGGGGGCAAGCCCCCTTGACCCCCGTCGTCCCTGGAGACAGTCGCTCTTGTGATCCTATGTTTTGGGCAATTTAGTAAGACCCAAAGTTCATAAAAGATGAATGGTGCCAAGGAAGTGAGGTGGTTGAAGTTGGCACCCAGTCCAAATACAACTGTGTGTAAAATGCAAAGATTTGGTGAAAAGTATTCATTTTTGGAAGTGGTGTGGTTTTCACACCCGAGGTTAGAATGAAGCATGCAGATAGGCGTTGGAAAGCTTGCCCAGTGGGGAACAAGGATAAGTGACCAAAATCTGAGCATGAAGCAGCAAAGTGCTAATGATGGCCGCTGCTATCAATTGGACAAATCTGGACAGTTGCATGCCCAGAAGTAGCAAGGACTATGAAGTCAATCAGCTGCCGTATGGAAGAGTAGTTCCATACAAGGATGAAAGACTTAAGAGGGGAAGTTTTTCTTAAAACTCTGTCTTGCTGATTATAACTACATTTCCTGAGTTTTATGCATAAAATGCATAAGGATATGTATGGCATGCATAGGATATTGCATGATTGGTAAGAATACTGGAAATTATATATTTATAATGAACCACTAATGATAATCATTGCTTTGATGTTGGCATTAGTGGGAAAACCAACGATGACATGGACCTAGATGAATATGTTGCTGATGCTGATGGAATGTGACCAGCAACCCTATGAAGAAAGGGATAAGGCAACAAGTCCATAACAAAAGTTGGTGAGCCAACTCTGCAATCTCCTACAAAGGACCAACCAAATTGGTCATGCCAAGGGTGTAAGTACGACCCATGCAAGTAAGAGTTACTTATGATAGATTCCATGGAATGGTAAAGGTAAGAGACTTCCTACCATGTGGAAATTTGAATATAGAAAGGTGTCATGCTTATGTATGTTGATGCTATGGATTATAGTAATGCAACCTATATGAGGTAGTCATGGTTGGCCCATGGTATGTTTGAATGCATTGAGATGAATGCATGCGATCTTGTGAATAACTAACAGCTGGAATGATGAATTAATGATAATTTTGGAACTGTTTTGAAGGCTGTTATGAATGCAGGATAGTCATGATCAATTGGCTGCCAGAAATGCTCTATTGAAGAGCAAGGTAGTATGAATGATACGCTTGTGAAGTAAGGGTATATGAACTTTCATTTAATTGCATAAATGATGTGACTATGCCTTACAAATGTTAATATGATAATGATTGCATGAAGTAAATGAGCTTTGATAACACTGATGTGACTAACAGCTGGAAGTATTTGAATTTTATAAAATTCTGAAAATGCTTCAGTGATGGTTGTAGCAATGACAAGGTTATAGGCATCCAGACTTACCAAGTGTTTGGTTGATTGAAGCTCATTTTTCAGGTAGATTACTTCGAGCATGGCATTGAGAGGTAAGACCCTAACCAATGCCCGAATCTACCATGTGAAAGAGCTTGTTAAATTTGAATTGTGAATTTCAAATTTAAGAAATTGCTGACAACTGCTAGTCACTACTGGCTTGCATAAGCTTGTGCTTGGATGTTTGAAGCTTATGTTTCAGGTAGATTATTTTGGGCATGGCAGTGGGAGGTAAGATCCTAACCAATGCTAGAATCTACCATATGATATGCATAATAGGTTGTTAAAATTCGAATTGTGGATTTCGGATTTGAGAATTGCTGACAACCACTAGCCACTGTTGGCTTGCATAAGATTGTGTTTGGTTGATTGAAACTCGTGTTTCAGGTAGATTATTCGAGCATGGCAGTGAGAGGTAAGACCCTGACCAATGCCAGAATCTACCATTTATGAGAAGAAGTCTCATGGTTGTGAAAGTAGTTGGCATGCATAAAGGGTTGTTAAATTTGAATTGTGGATTTTGGATTTAAGAAAGTACTAACGACTACTAATCACTGTTGGCTTGTGTAAGATTGTGTCAGGAGGGACGCATGGTAAGTGGGTATTCATGTTATGATAGTAAGCATAAAATTGTAATGGGCATAGTAGTGCTGCTTACAAGAAACCCACAATTGAGCAAGTCAATTTCTATAGTAGATAGAATTGCAAATTCCTAATGAATTTGATTTCTAATGTCATTGCTTGGTTATGGAACAATAAATTTGGATTGTATTATCAGGTAATGATTGACTGTTTGGCTATTGATGAATATGCCAGGAGTACACACTGCAGGAAGATCATATGAGATGACCTGCAAGAGACAAACTTCAGGGGAGGGTTTCCCTTGGAAATGGGTTTCGGGTGAAACGCCATTAGACATTTTGAAATGTCTCATTTGCACTGCATGTTTAGTAATAACATGAGTGAGATGGTATAGATTATGTCGGTAAGACATGTAAAAAGGAAGCAGGGATGGGGGCTTGGTTTGCTTAAACCTAGTGATTGGAAACCACACAGACAGAGCTAGAGGGCTGACTTTCTTCTCCACAACCCCGGGATAGCACTGGAAGGGAATGCAGGGCCTGAGGGGCTGAGTAGCAGAGAAGGGACTGATTCCTTGTGTTGGGTGTGTGTGGGTGTCTTAGAAGTCAGGCTAGTTTTGGCGTAGGTGTTCCTAGCTCTGCAGCAAGCACACCAGCTTAGCATTCAGCCTTTCCCAACTCCTTGACGGTGCCTAACAGATATAAAGGCATATTGCGACGGCAAATGGATAAGTGTTCTGTAACCCTTGCTATGAATATGCATGTTTAATTATTAAATTCCATATGCAGAACATGTTTTGATTTAATATCCATTATGACTGATTGCTTGAATATGCATAGGACCTGCATGGCACACACCGGGAATGGGTGCACACTTTTCCGATGTTGAGTCATGAAAGGGTCGTCGATATTGATTACACTCTAGGGAGTGGACGCACTCCTGGTGTCTCAATACTTGATAGTGAATGATGAGAAATGTGATTACAATTTTTGGAGCAATAACGCTGATGAGTTTGCTTGTGTTGCTTGTGCTGACAGGCTAAACATAAAAGGTAAAGGTAAAATAGTAAATGGTTGTTGTGAGGGGTTGCGGAGTAAGGGTTATTGTTGATATAAGTGTATGTTGATATAAGTGTATTGGTGGTATACGTGTATGTGTTATTGTTGGTATAAGTGTATGTTGGGATGTTATATGCCCGAGGATCCATAGTAGATCCTAGACCTAGAAATGGTCATGATAAAAGTTCCAAGCCCCAGTTGACATGATTGTGTACTGGCTAGACATTAATTATTTGATGTTGAGGGGTAGCCGGCGTGCTGACCTAACATCTAAGTCCATAGGCGATCCCAAGGCTTGCAAAGTGAAGCAGGATCCTGTGGACGAACGAGGAAGTGCACAATACAGATAAGTATTGGATTATTTTGCTTATGACTAAACATGTGTATATGATTTGGTTATGATTTTTTTATCTCTAGAACAAGATAAAACTGATGTGAATAAACTAAACATGTGAATCTATTCAATGTTTGGATATAGGTATCGCTGGAAGCGAGGACTATGAGAGCATCCTAGGGGTGCATGTGGACATGTGACTGTCCTGGAAAGCTCGGAATGAGCGGTAATGAAAAAGGTGCTAGTAAGACGGGGGAGTCCTGGCAGCCGAGACAAACCATGTGGAGAGACTCCATGGTTTAGAGGTCTAGAATAGACCAAAGACACTAAGTGTCATGACCAAGAAGGATTGGTCCAGCATTCACGGGGAAGTGAAAGAGGCTGAGAGCATAAAAAGCCACTGTGGTGATGTGGGTTCCAGGATGGAACAAAACAAAGAAGGGAAAAAAATCTTACTGCTCTCTCTTGCCTTTTCATTACATATATATATATATATATGTTTATGCATTGTGAAAACAAAGGATTGTTGAATGCATGAATGATTGAGAATGAAATGTGTGTATTTGCTTAAGTAAATTTGTGAATGCTGGAATAGTTAATTCCTTGCCCAGGAATGGACATGAATGAGCTCATGTGCCTGTTGGGAAGGCATGAAAAGTATGAAAGTCTCCTTGATAAGGCTTGGACTGTCATGCCAAATGGGAAATTAATTGACTGATTGTAATGTCTATAATATGCTTGGTCTGATAGGATTTCAATAACGCATTTCACAGGTGAGAAGAGTGATACCTAGTGGTGCACATTGATTATGGCAGTAGATCAAAAGTTGTTGGACTTAGCTGGAAGTCTCCTTCAAGTGATTGCCAAGACCCAGGAGAATCTTGGGGGAGATGCTCAAGATATAGAGAAGGCAGAATGAGATGAACCACCAGATTTTGCAAGACTCTATTGATTTGCAAAGGGAGGTGAAAGGCCTTCTGGGAGCAATCGGCAAAGGAAAGGAAGATGGATCAGAAACGAGACAATTGTCCAAGCGACTCGATAAGAAATGGTCTAGGCACGAAGACTCAAAGGAAATTGAGCAGGTAAAGATGAAGCAGCCAGTGAGATGCTGGAGATGCGGAGGACATCATTTACGCCGGGACTGTCCAATGAGGGAACATGATGAAGGCAGTAGCCGCAAAGTTCCTAGACTTCAGGATCAGCTGGAAGCTGAGAACCAGCAGGAGAAGTCCATGGAAGCCGAGGGGCTTGGTCTTGAACGTTCAAAGTAAATGATTGAACGTGGGATAGATTTGCAATTTTGAAATTTTGATGTGCAACTGTATATGTATTGTATATATGTAATGGAACACCGAGGATGGTGTTATTCCAAGGGGGAGGGGAATGTCACATCCTCGGTTTTGACCCCGCTTGCATGATGTATATAATGTAATTAATCGTGGTGAGGAGCTAAAGGCAAAATCCCCACCATCGATTTGGTTGTGTATGTTTCGGCAATAGGGGTAGTTGCCGATGGTATGTCGTGCTATCTGGCACATTATAATTCGGCATCATGTAAATACGCACATCAAATAAAACTAAAACCACAACTAGCTATGACAGTGCAACGTTGAATGAAAAGGGCATGGTTCCAAAGGATAAGGGGTGGGGGAATGTCAAACCTTGGTTATGGGGGAAAAACCCATGTTTTACCACCTTGTTGATTTGTCACCTTTTTGTCTCATCCAACCTCTTCAACCTCTTTAATGCTTCAGCTGGGGGTTGAGGAGTTATGGCTGAGTGGTGCAGGGCAGTTATTGCCTTTGGGAGTGGGGTGGCAGGACTGTCAGTCCCTTACCCACACCCACACACCACCCACGACTCCATTCTCACCCTGCCAGTTCGTCCTCCCCACGCTAAGCGTTCTGCTGTTCATCCACGCGCAGAGGCCGCTGTCTGTTTGCTTACATAGTTGGGCTTCAACCTTCACGACAATGGTCGGTTTCTTGCTCGCGCGCAGGTTCGTGGTCTGTTCGTTCCTCACGCGGAGGTCGTTGTTTGTTTTTCCTCACACAGAGGGGCATGAGTCTTGCTCATCCTCACACACAGGAAGAGGATCTGCTGGATCTCACGCGGCTAGGAGGAGAGCTGCTTACCTGTGGTCATTCACATTTTCCACAGAGTGGAATTGGGTAAATCTCCTTGGAGTTTTGTGGCCTGGTGCGGGATGCACTCACGCACAGACTGTTTGGGGTCGTTCTCCCACGTTGTGAGCCTTGCTCATTGATTGTGTTTTGGGGTTGTTGTCTTCCCCACTTTTTTGGTTGGGCTGTGGAGTCCAATTGTGTTGTTGGGCTGCTATGCTCTCATATTGAGTCGTTTTCTGCAGTGGTCTGCGTCTGAGTTTCCCTGCTGTTTGGGACTATGTATAGCTGCCATCGTTGGCACTATGAGTGGGGGCTGTTATTGGCCACAGTCATTGGTCGAGTCTCCCATGTTTATGCCGAGAGATCTGTTTCTTATCACTGTGGGCTATGGATAGTTGCCACTGTTTTTATTGTGAAATTGAGTTGCTGAAGTACCCTGGTTTGGGTGTTGTTGCTGAGTTGTTTTGGCCATGCTAGGGCCAAGAACAACTCTGTGTTGCCTTGTGGGCTTGAGCGGTGCTTACCTCCTGTGGGATTGTCCCTGGTTGTTTTTTCCTTCTTCACAGGGCTGTGAAGGGGTGTTTTGCTGCTGGTATGCAGTGGTTGGTCTTCAGACTGTGCTGGCTTGGCCGATCTGTTGATGGCCTGATAAACCCAGCGGTTTTGGTTTGGCTGTTTGGTGTCCCCTTGGCTATGTGTAAGCCTGCAATTGACCCTTGTCCTAGAGGAATCATGCCTAGCTTGGGGGTGGCATCATTGCTGAGAGATTGATGAGCAAGTTGGCCTATGGTTGGGTGGAACGTTGCAGCGACGTAGCTGGTTGCGGGCGAGTTCTTCATTGAAAGATAAGTGCTGCTGGTTACGTCATCTCTGCAATTTATATATTATTTCAAATGAATTATGATGAACATGGTTAATACTGGAATGTATGTTTGCTTCCGCTGTATGACTGAAGATTATGCATCTGTGTATGTTGGTATGTTTATGCATCTTCGCATGCATTATGTTTAAGCTTTGTAATTTCAGCATTGATGTTTGTCTATGTTCATGGGGCTATTTGCCCGGCTGAATTTGATGTTCGTCACGTCCTCTTCGCCGGTCTAAGGGACGGGGACGTGACATCTCTTGTCTGCTATCACACTTAAAGAAGTAGAATATGTACTCAAGGGGTTTAAAAAAGATAAAATCCCTGGGCCTGATGGGTAGCCGATGGAGTTCTACCTTCATTTTTTTGACCTGTTGGGGCAGGATATTCTGAAGGTCATTGAACATTCTAGACTAGAAGGTAGGGTCATCGGTGCTCTCAATGCCACTTTTATTACACGCATACCTAAGTGTGATAAACCCTATACCCTTGCAGAGTATAGGCCCATATCCTTATGTAATCTAATTTATAAGACTATCTCTAAACTGGTTGCTATCAGACTTAAGGTAGTACTTGACAAGGCTATTTCCAAGCATCAGTTTGGCTTTCTGCATGACAGGCAGATCATTGAACCGGTTGGTATTGTCCAAGAAGCTCTCCATACTATCAAAACTGAAAATCAGAATGTAATGGTTTTAAAACTTGATCTGGTAAAGGCTTTTGACAGAGTTAACTGGTCTTTCTTGAGGCTAGTCCTTATTTAGATTGGTATTCCTGGCAGCTTTGTCAATTGGATCATGGGCTATGTTGAATAAGAAAACTTTGATGTACTGATCAATGGGACCCCATCCAATTTCTTTCCTGTGTCTAGAGGCATTAGACAGGGATGCCCTCTGTCTCCTCTACTATTCATATTGATCATTGAAGGTTTAAGTCTATTGATTATTGAGGCACAACACACAAGAGATATATCAGGTATCAAAATTGCTCCTAGTCTTTATCTTACTCATGTGCTCTTTGTAGATGATGCAGTTCTTTTTGGTTTTGGCACTTTGGCTGAGTGGCAGCATTATAAGATTATTCTTGACACTTTTTGTTGTGCAACCGGAATGGAGATCAATGCTATTAAGTCCTCCTTTATTTTAAACAACATTGAGGACCCGATTAGACAACAAATATATAATCTCATGCCTTACAAGATGAAACCTATTGCTGTTGGTTTTAAGTACTTGGGCTACTACCTCAAGCCACTGGGGTATGGTATAAAGGACTGGAGATGGTTTTTACTGAAGTTCGAAAAAAAAATTGAGCAATTGAACCTACAAGCTACTCTCTCTAGGTGGTAGATTGATACTTGTTAAATTTGTCTTGATGAGTCTTGCTGTGTACTGGCTCATGCTTGCTCGTATGCCCAACACTATTCTCACTTACATAAGGAGATACATCTTTAATTTTTTATGGGGTTGCTCGCTAGGTAAACAGAAGTATCATTTAGTAGATTGGTCATCCATCTCCAGGCCCTATACTCTCAGGGGATGGAACATCAAGAATCTAGAGTTGTTTAGTTTGTCCCTATGAAACAAAAGCCTCTGGCTTGTTCTTAACGATACAGGGTTCTGGTCTCAAATTATCAAGCACAAATACCTTAAGAACTTACCTGTTGATATCTGGCTCAGGCAGAAGACCTTCAAAGTTTAGGGTACTTCTCATATGTGGAATGGCTTCATACGTGCTATTTCTTGGATCACTAGATATCTTGGGTGGAAGATTGGTAATGGAAAAAATATCAAAGTTGGCATTGATCCCATAGCTTGTGTATCCTCTGAATACACTCTACCAGAAGACCTTAGATCGTATTTGGAAGATTATGGTATTCTTACCCTCTCTGATGTACTCAATAGAGGCATTGCCACAACCTCAACTAATTATTGGATCTCGGCTGATGAGCTAGAGCTGGGTGGACCATGGAAGGTAGCCTGGTCCAACTATATCAAAGGTTTGCAGCATGGTGGGATACGTATAAGCCATCTACCTGATAAACTGGTATGGATGTATAATAAGTCTTCAGGTATGGTGAATGTCAATCTCATGTATGATCTTATTGCAAACACCCCTGTATCTAACAGACCAGATGATCTCTTGATCAAAATATGGAAATTTCACATGCCACTTAAGATCATCTATTTCCTTTGGCTCAGTCTGTTGAATAAGATCAATACATGTGACAAATTTATGAAAAAAGGTTGGATTGGCCCATTCTGGTGCTGTCTATGTAAATCAGCATTAGAGTCTATTGACCACCTATCTCATAGTTGCAGCTTTACCAGGAAAGTTATTGCTCTCATTAGATCTTCTTTGGACATTCCAGCTTTCTAGAGGGAATCAAATTTTCTTCATAATGTTTCTTCCTGGATCAGCCTAGGAATTACTCTGAAGTATCTTCCTCTTTTTCTTGCTTGGCATATCTGGATAACCAGGAACAAATGTATATTTGAGGACTTGAAGGTTGATATATACTCAACTGTCCTCTCCATCAAGAATCAGTTACAGCTTTATCCGGTCAATCTGTAGCCGAATATCAATAGGAGAACTATTGGACCAACTCCTTCACTATCTTTTCTAGCAGGCTTCTTTGATGGGGCATCTGCTAATCATATGGGAGGCGTTGGTGTTCAGTTATTGCTCAGTAAAGAACACTATTTTTGCTTCAAGTTGGGAGTAGGCCTGAGCACAAATACCAGATCAGAGTTGCTGGCCTTGTGGACACTCCTTCACTGTGCAAAACTTGTGGGCCTTCCTTCTTTACATATTCATGGGGACTCTGCTGTCATCATCAACTAGTTCAATCATAGATCATCACTTACTTTACTTTCTCTTGATGGGTGGTGTCATTGTATTAGAATGCTAGAAATTGAGTTCATCCAACTCTATGCCATTCACATATATAGATATCACAATACAATGGTGGACAACTTATCCAAAGAAGCATTAACACTGGCTCGGGGCCAGCTTCAGTATGCTTAAAACACCAATAGTGAATGTAATGATTAGGGTACTTTCTATCTTTTCTAGCCCTCAACACTTGACCTTTCTGTGCCTTTGTCTTTTTGACATCCTTTGGATGAAGGTAGTGATGAGTTTTTACTGTACTATTCATGTTTTTGCTTCTTTGGATTAGCTATCAAGTTATAGTATGAACTCTCTATGTAATGAAGGGTATAAAGCGGATGTTGTTTTACTCTCCTAGCTTCTACTTCACTTTGAAGTTTTAAGGTTTGAACATGAGCTGTAGACAGCAGTATGGATTGATCCCTCCTTCATGTGCCCTGCTGACGGAGATACTATAGACACTCTTGCTAATGTATTATTCCCTTCATGAGCACATCACATGCTGATGATGTAAAATGTTCCCTTTGATTTCAATGAAATAGCAAGAAACTGATATTTTCCCATGGAAAAAATTAAATAAGTAACCTTAATCTAACATTTTTGTGTTGAGTCTTCACAAACTTAAATAAACTTAAATAAATATAATATATTACCTCCATCTAAAATATAGTTCTAAATTTTTTAGATAATCACAATGATATCATCATGATTCATTACTCCAAAACGATGGTGTATTTTTATGATTGGTAACATTACCCATTTCTCTTTTTCTTGACCATGAGTCATGACCATAAAATATCTTAAAATGTAAGAAATTGATTGAAAATCATTACATGTCCTCTTGAGAGGTGTTAAAAAAGGAAAGGCCATCATTACATGTCCTCTCGAGACGTGTTAATGATGCATGCACCGTACATGTATCATTACATTATATCATTGTTTTAGCCGTATCTTTTTCTTTACACCGATACCGACATGATCATGCTTCCATTTAAATTATTTAATACATTATTTAAAATCAACATGTTCAAACATTTCAAGACCATGTAATTTATAATTTTAAAATCGCTTACCTTTTATAATATCTAAGACGCTTGAAACGGCTACGCCTAAGCATTTAATACGATGATGAGAGAGGTGTTGACTGTTGTGACAATCCATGTAATATGTGTAGTCCAGGGAACTATTTTTAGTCCCGTTACACATCAGGCAACCAATATGCACCCCGCAGCAGAGTGTTTAATGCTGCTGCGGGGCATTTCTGACATTCTTTTAACTATCAGCCTCGTGAGAAGTGTTTCGCCGGCCAAAACATACCGGCAAAGGACCGGTTTGATGCGTCTTCCAACTATCCATGGCTCATGGCATATAAACACCTGACGATCTTCATGGCTATCATGTGGAGGGTATCATCTTTCCATTCAAATTTGAATTTTGAAAAGCCCGTCTCCATGACCGCCCTTTTTTGAAACGTCCTCACTTCTTGACCTGACCTGACCTGCCCATTTCTGATACGCTGGTGTTTTTGGGTTTTTTCCAAAGGAGTAAGCTATCTACTCGACCATTTGCACCGGGGCCCACTTGACTTTGTCATGTGATAGATTACTCCGTTATCTTTTCGTGAGACCAAGAAACTATTCTGCTTCTTTTCTTGCATTTTTATTACAGATCAATTTTACAACAAACTATTATTACACTCGGGTATAATGCAATAATAAAAAATACTAATATACCAAATCAAATTAAGTCTATAGACTGAACCTATCTAAACCTAATCTGAAATTGTGTTCTAAAAACTTAATTTGAAATTCAATTGTTATGGATTTGATAATGCCAATGTTCTATGTGTATGCTAGTTTAAAACTTTAACCTCCCTTATCATGAAGGATAAAGAATCCAAGGTTTAAACCTAAATCGGGTTCCATAAAACAAACAAAAGAGTTGATTAATTGTTACAAGGAAGTTGGTAAAACGTTCCAAGTTTTAGATCTTTCCAGTTAATTAAACAAAAGAGTTGATTAATTGTTATAAGAAAGTTGGTAAAACTTTCCAAGTTTTAGATCTTTCCAGTTATTTTTATGGAGTTGACTAAAATTATACAGTTCTAAACATAGATTTGCAATTTTCATAAAAAATTCCAATCAAAACTTACAATTTTAAACTTGCACTTAAAAAACAGGAATTTCCATGGCTAAATTTATGGATGGATGAATTCGAGAGCGCACTTGATGTGAAAGTAAATATTGGAATTTGTTGTTTTTGGTCTCAAAGGTAACAGAGTAAGCTATCACCCGACAGCGTCAGGTGGGCCCTGGTGAAAATGGTTGGGTAGATAGCTTACTCCTTTTCGAAATGCCCTCGCTTCTTGACCTGCCCATTTTTTAGACGCCCGTTTTTGGGTTTTTTTGAGGAAGCTGGTGAAGTTGTGGGAAGATCATGATACAATTTCAAGCGCTAGTCTTATGGTTGAGGAGAATAACCCTATAGCACTTCAATTGGAAACCTTTGGTGTGACACAATAGGAATTGGGAGACGAGCTTAAAAAAACGAAGTTATCTGTCAAAGCAAATGAGATAATTTCCTGCTATTCTGCTATAATTCTGGAATTGGCCAAGCAGAGCTCACAAAGGACATCGATTTAACACCTGATTATGCAGTAATTCTGGAATCTGCTTTAGATTCATAAAAATGGTGAATGATACCGTCTATTATGACGTGCTCTGAGTAATTCCCACGGCGACTGAAGCAGAGATGAAGTAAGCTTATTACATAAAGGCGTGGCAAGTTCATCCTGATAAAAAACCAAATGATCCTCAAGCGGCAGAAAATTTCAAGGTATTGAGAGAAGCTTACCAAGTTCTCAGTTATCTAGCACAACGAGCATCATATGACACACATGGAAAAGAAGTTGTATCTCTGATAGACCGAGCAACAATCTTTAATATAATGTTTGGAAGCAATTTATTTGAATACTATATAGGCCAGCTTGCAGTGGCTTCAATGGTTTCTTTTGATGTTGTCTGAAGGTGAACAGACTGATACCAGGGTACTACAAGAAAGATGAAGGCCATCTAGAAAAAGGAAAGAGAATAAAAACTTGCACAGATTTTGAAGGACCTTCTAAATCGGTATATAAAAGGTGACAAGGGTTTATACAACTGTTAAAGATTAACACTTACAATTAGTTTGTAAATAAACAATTATATTACGGTTGTGTTAATTGTAGTTATGCAACTGTTATTCAATATATTGTAATGAGATAAATAAGTGCCTATTTCAATATGAAAGTTGCACCCTCCAGTTAATAAAATTTCTTGTTTAGTTTTTAGTCTTTTCACTTTAATCTTGGTGCCCATGATTTTTTAGCATGGTATCAGAGCTTGGACAGCCCTGAATCTCTCACGAAAGTGGCTGGAAGATGAGTTTTTTATAATCATGGTCACTATATTAGAATAGCATAAATGTGTAGATTTTTATCAATAGTATTTGTGAAAATAAATGTATGCAGGAATTGAAGTTGTTCCATAACCTTTGTCCTTCAAATCTATGTATCAACGCAACAACAATCTGTAGAATATTGGCAACTAGCACACCGCAGAAATTGGTGTATCTAACGCTGGAGCACTGGAAATCTTGTGCTTGACCAGCCCAAAAAAGTTTATAAAAAATTTCAGAACTGACTTGCCACAGTGTTGCTGAGACAGGAAAATAGTGGTTTTTATTAGAAATTTCAAAATCGACTTGCCACAGTATTGCTCAGACCGGAAAATAGTGGTTCTGCACAGGACGAAGGGAAATTGTTATATATTGTTATGACTATCTCTCAAATTAAAAGCTGGAAATTTTTCCGATTTATCATTA
>LPNX010252577.1:998098-1096307 GCA_001517045.1 Pseudotsuga menziesii
GGTTACGTGACATGTGGATTGTCCAGTAATTTGACTTCGGGAGATCTGTGATTCGGGAGTTCGGGGAGGTGGAATCCGGGAACTCGGGAATCCAACTTGGGAATTCTACCTTTACGAGGGTGATGAGACAACATGATGGAGTACATGCAAAAATCTGAATATGTAGAGAAGAAAATAGAAATCTACTTCAGAAGTTCTTTATTTTATGTTATTATGTGAATCAAGTTTTTTTTAAGTTTTTTAAATTGTAGTGTTAAGAGGGTGTGTTAAAGATTAACACTTACAATTAGTTTGTAAATAAACAATTATGTTACAGTTGCAATAAATTGTAGTTATGCAACCGTTATTCAATATATTGTAATGAGATAAATAAGTGCCTACTTCAATATGAAAGTTGCACCCTCCAGTTAATAAAATTTCTTGTTTAGTTTTTAGTCTTTTCACTTTAATCTTGGTGCCCATGATTTTTTAACAACAACAAGCTAAATATGAGGTTCAACGGCTCAATAGTGTATCTTATGGAGTCAATATGCTTCAGACAATTGGTTACATATATGCAAGACAAGCAGCAAAGGAACTTATTCTCTTTTTCTTGAGCGAGTTTGCAATGGAAGTCAAACTTGAGCAAAGGAAAGAGATCTTTTTAAGCTATCTGTCAAAGTTTAAAAACAACGAAGCTTGAGCGAGATGTTCAACAGAAGAGTTGCCTCTCTGTCTTGAATACATTTGTCTGCTGTGCATTGCAAACACAGGTCTACTGTATTTTCTCCTGACATTTTTTCACATATTCATTTGAGTCTTTCATACTTGGGAGTTTATAACTTAAGAAGGTTATAATGAATGTGAATTTGACAATCTGGAGTGGTAATGGGAAGCCTTTACAATTCATGGGCGCTAAGAATATCGTCGTGAGAGACATTATTTCCATCACCAACAAGCAGTTCCATGTATCCATTGATGCATCCAACAATGTCTTGGCAGTGGGATTGACTATCTGTGCTCCAACAGAAAGCCCCAACATGGATGAAATTCACATATCTTCTTCTAATGACAGCCTTTGGGAACAGGTGGGTCATATTTCCAGTCAACATTTTAAACTGTATTGTTCGAGGAAGGGGACTATTTTATTAAAGATAAATCTGTAACTTTTCCTGTGCAAAGATGATTATATTGGTATTTTGGAAGGAGCTTCGGCAATCTTTCCATTGAACAAGTTACTTGCAGACCAGGCCATGGAATAAGGTAAAATAATTTGATAAAATTTCAATAGGACTGAGAATATTAGCATTCATTGCACTGCGTTGACATCCGATTTGGGTTATTATTATTACTATGCACTTTGTGGAGCCTTGGGAAGTATCCTGCTCGTAATGGAATCAACAATGTCCTTTCATCGGCATTGAAAATGAAGTTAGAATCAAAGCATGGCAAGGAGAAAAGGGCTTAACATGCTTAATATTTGAGAACCTACAAATGAACTACATGAGGAATCCAATCCTCATTGACAGCCGAGGTGGTCATCATTCTAAACATATCTGAACAAATTTCTTTATTCTATTTTAATGCACTCTTCTTAAATAATAAATATATTTTTTCCACACAGGACACTGGAAGCACCACACAGGACACTGGAAGCATCATATGACCACTGAAATTTCGTAGCTTATTTTTGAGTTATATAACATACTTCTTTTTGTTAAGAATGGCTTTTGACCTTTATAACTTACTTTGTTGTTAATATTGCTTTTACCAATTTAAGAGTATGATATGAATGTGCAGATTATATAAAGTGGTTTACAAAAACATGTTTGAAACCTAAGCAACTAAGGATGCTTGCAATGTCATCCCAAGATATCAAATTGGAAAATGTGAGTCCGAGCTATGGGATTAATGAAGCTCGATTTTTTTTTATAAAAATGCCAAAGAACTTGAAATTAGTTTTGTGAAACTATCTCTTCTTTGTTAAGGGTGAATACTTCCCCTCATTTTGATAGGTTGGATTTTAGTTTCTGCCAAACTCCTTTTAATTTGTAAGAGTGGATGCTTTCTCTACCAACTTTAATATATGTTTGGATTTTGTATTATTATTTTGTAATCTAAATTTGAGTTATAGAAACAATGAAGCTTAATTTTAAAGTTAATGTTTGTAAATATTTTTTGGGTTTGTTAAAAATGAACCTACTTTTCAAAATGCCAATTCATTAACAGAAGTTAGCATAAACTTAGAAAAAAAAAGTTAAAAAAGAGAACAACTCTCCTAAAAACATTATATTACAAATAAAGTCAATTTTAAAATTTAAATGGTTAATATGGACAGATTATAGAACTAAATAGAAAAAAAACATAAAGATAAATTAACACAAAAAATCCCAAATAAAATAAGAGACTAGAAAAATGTTCAAAGTATGCAATCCGAAAGAAACAAGAGCCACGTGGTGGCAATGTTCCCGACATTGTCACATGTTGTTGTAGGTTAACTTGAAAGTAAACTAGCAATTTTGCAGTAGTGATAGAGCTTCTTGATATTTTAAGTATGCAAATTGTAAAAAATCACAACAAAAAAACCCCAATTATATAGTTATAAATCCATAATTCAAATCCTATCTTAAAACAAGCCCTTGGAATTATGAGAGACGAGAATGCCATTGAAAAGAGCCACAAGGTGTCAATGTCCAAAACATTGCAGTAGCAATGGTTGGTTGTTTGTAAATTGCAAACAACTCCATTACTGCACTGATTAAAACACCATCGCTTCAAACTATTTACTTATTATTATATAAATCATATATAATAAAATAAAACAAAGTATACAGGTTTCTTGCTCTTATATATGCTTTTGGTTGATATCATTCTATTGTCTCTTGTCGATCACTATGTTCTTAACATTCTTTTAAGAAAAAAAATGTTGATTAGTTGAAATGTTAGATTGTTTGTGAAACTTGATCGGAGGCTTTCTTGAATGTGAGAGGTACACACGTCAAACATATTCGAAACAATAACTACGAAACTTTTCACTATGTTAACAATTTCTATCCATGCATTGTTTTGGTTTAATAAAAATAATATTTTTCTTTTTATATAAACTATTTTAGTAGTTTTGTTCTATGTTAACATTATTAAGTATTAATTAGTTATTAATTTAAACAATTATTTTAAGATCAATAAAAAACAAAATATAGAAGATTAAATCATCTTTCCAAATATGTATTTATTAAGATTTTGAATAATTATATAATTTTGTTTTTTGTTATCGATTTCAGTTTTGATGGATTGGAATATCAAAATTTTATCAATTTTGGTAAAATGAAATATAAAAAATGTTGTAAACGATGGATAAATTTGTTTCAATTTTGATAAATTAGAATATCAAAATGTTGTAAAACATAGAATTATTTGTTTTTGAATTTGTGATTAAAAAGAATAGTTATGATTTATAAATTGGAATATCAAAATCTTATAAAACATAAAATTATTTGTTTTTGAATTTGTGATTAAAAAGAATAGTTATGATTTATAAGTTAAATTTACATTAAACCAATTGGCACAAGAATATTCTTTGTAACATTACATTGCCGATATAAAAACAAGAAATAGGAATTATTAAAGGCCAAAGAAATAATGAAATAATTATGACCATTAAAGAAATTAAATTGACCTCAAATTTATGGTTTTGAAATCTGGATACCTATCGAAGTTGAGCTATAATTTCTGAACTGAAGTGTCACATACGATCTATGCTCGGCCGTTAACTTCATTAACTCCCTGGAGGAAGATTAAAATACCACTAAATTGCAGTTAATAAACTTCTTGATTACCAAGAGAGGCTTCCATGAATCCTTGGAATTAATGTAGACAATATGGCATTAGCAGATGAAATTGACAGTAGCCCAGAAATGTTCCAACTATTTATTTATTATCATTGACCCTCCATTGTTATGTTTTAGTCAAGTTCTATTTGGAGCTAACAAGTGCAAATGCTAAAAAGGAGCAGCGGTTTATTTAAGTCCTAAAAAATTCAAAAGCAATAAAACCATAAACAAGGGTTTAAACCTTATCTATGTTGAATACATCGCCAGTTTCTTGACGTTCTTGTGCAGTAATACCTTCCTAGTTGTGGAGCCTTCGCGGCCTCCCATCATAAAAACGTGCTTTTGAGGCTAAAATCACACATTACAAATTATAATCATGAGAACCAAGTCTTTGCCGACATTTAAAGTGATACAACTGAGGGATATAACCATATGCAAATTACTTAATTAATTACTTCAGGTGGCAGAGGAGCCCCGGATGCACTAGTAATTTGTGATAGATAAACTCGTTCACTTCTGGGCTTTGCAACTTTCAATATATAACAAGTGCCTGTCAGCAAGAGCAAGCAAACCTTATTGAGGTTCAAAGAAAAAGTAATTCACAATCTTTATTTTATATATTTCTAAATAGTGTATTGCAAATATTTACCAGGGCCTTGCCTAATGGTTCTGTATCCAGCAGCACTATACCCTGGTAATTGTTCACTTCCTTTATGAAGAATACTCCCAATACAAAAATATCATATAATGTAATAAGATCATTACAATATTAGCAAGGCTAAAATAACTTCAAATCTGTCTCATCGACTGGCTATATATTTAGGAAGAGAAAGTGTTGTAAAAGCCTGTGCAATAGGATTTCCTTTTCATAATAATGAAGTGGTTGACGGTAGTCTCGCATTCATTTTGTTGTGTCATTCCAACGGTATTTCAATTTTTTTGGATTGTGACTTTAATATGCCCATAATATTTTTAGGTCATAATATATCCTAATTTGTTTATGTTTAAGATGCCAATATTACGTTTGGTGTATGGGGTTCCAGTCTGAATTAGGTCAAAAGCTTTCGACCTTTATTTGTTATATATCTATGGTAGCGAATGAAAAGTTTAACAGCCTGGCTGGCAGACTTTACAACCTGTCTCTCACTCTCGAGAGATAGGTGACCCAAACAAGTAATATTATTTTTTATATTTTTGCAAGAGGATTAGGTTGCTCTAGCACTATCGAGTCTTTCCAATGTACAAGAAAATATAGGACCAACCTCTACCTCAAGCTAAAGCCGCAAAAGAGAGTTTATTGTAAACTAAATACTAGAAGAATCTAATTTGGAAGCCAAACTAGATAACCAAGGTAGGGTTGACTGATCCAAGGCAAAAGGAAATATGCAAGCTTTGGGGAACAAATGCTTTGATTGGTTTGAAAAAGAAAGTTACAAACAGAACTTGTTGGTTGTGCTAAGGAATATCTCTCATCTTAGAAGGGAGTATTCTGGAATCCGAAAGTAGGGATGTTGGCATGTAGCAAAATAGCATGCAAATCACAGACCACCACAATCCAAAACAAAACTTAGAAAACATTAAACCCTATTAAAAAAAATTATAATGCTGGTCATTAGAATCGAGAGGCCAGCCATATCAATAAAAGCAGGACGAGACAAGCTAGTACAAGTTGTAGCCTATCATGTGCTAGTACAGTACAGTGCAAGAAGCATTTCACCTTTGTACAAGTGGTGAAGATTGCCACTGTGATTCGCCTTTATCCATAAAGAAAAATTCCCTAAAGGAAACATCACAATACAGAAATTTTAGAAAAATGAATAAAATTCCAAGAGATTGTTACCTAGGTGATAGACAATATGGAACAGGTTGCATGTTGAAAGTCGGTTGTTGAATGCAAGCAAGATTACAGCTAATACTGATATACACAGTCTTTCTTTCTAAAAGTATTGTGAAAATCGCATAGTCGATGGGCTCCATTTAAACATGGATTTCTTTTATATCAAAAGGGATTAAATCCTATCCTTCAGCCCCGTTTGCTTATATTTTTCCATCATATTTTCACTAGTATCTCCTACTTTGCATGTAAACAATAAATATTATTATATATACAATTTAACCATCGTTGTTTCCTCCCTAAGAATAGAAGTCCACTCTTTTTTAAAAGGATATAATTGTTTATTTTTCTCAATTATAGTACATTTAAAACATTGATTTTATATAAGAAGGGATTAATTACTCTTCTTCATCCAGTTGGTTTACATTGAATGACAGTAGTTATTGGTAAGATGCCAATCCACCAGGAAGAGAGTACATTGTTGGACAATTCCATTTCAACCAGCGGTAGTAATTACTGTTCTTTTGCAATCTTTACATCGAATGGCCGTGGGTAAGCTGTCAATCCAGTGGGAACATAGTTGGTTGTTGAATAATTCCACAACCCTTGATGCTGTCGGTACTACAATGTTTGTTCCAACTCGAGTGTTTCATAATGAACTGATTTCTCAACGGCAAATCCAGGATTTGGTAGTTAGGGTCGCAACTCACAACCCATGCTTCCTCCCTTTCGTTTCTGCTATGCGCATGATTTGCTAAAGCCACGAAAAATAAATATTGGTTATTCGAAATAAGACTCCAGATAAAAATCCATTGAAGAAGAATAATTGAAAATAAGCTAGGGAAAAAGTCCACCACCTACTTGGAGTCCAGTTCTTCAATTTCGGTCACAAAGGTGCCCAAGACCTGTCAATTGTATGAAGAATATTAGCACAGTTTTTAAACATTAGAGCTCCTCAACAAAGAAAATCAACATTCCATCCATTGCAGTAACCGTATAACATCACATTCTACATAATTTGGAGAGACTCGAGCCCATGTAAGCATTTGGAAATAGCCATACTCCTGATTGTATGATGCAGAATATGGTTGATAACATAGTTGTTAGAATTTGGCCCCCACGATACAGATAACGGGAATATTCTGGCTGTAACGCATTGATAATGCTGAGCCTGGACGCATGCAAATAGCCACCTGTGAGTCTTGCAAGGTTTATCGTCTGCAGTGAACTGTGGAATGCACATGTGAATCAAGGTTTATTGACTGTAGTGAATTGTGGACTGCAGTGTTACTTGAAGTGTGTCTTGGGCCTTGGTTAAGGAATTCTTTTCCCCCAAAAAATAAATGAAAACCATTTTCCAATACTGCTTAGGCCATTACTACTGTTTACGCCATCACGCCGCCGGGTCTTGGGGCACAAAAACCCAAACAAACGTCACCTGCAAAAGACCAATAGAAATTAAGTTAAATCAATATTTAGATAATTCAAAAAATAAAATTTAATCAAACTATATTAAAAACATTTGAAAAAAATTTAAATATGCATGTCGAATTAATTGACCTGACCGATTCATATATATTCCCTGTTGGGAACATAATAAAGAAAGAAGAAAAACTAATTAAATAAATTGTTTAAATAAAAGGGTTTTTTAGTAAAGTAATTTGACCACTATAACATACCATTGATCCAAAAAAGGGAAACAAATAAACCAAAATTAAATAAATGCCAAGGAAAATAGAACACTACAAAAAGGGATCAAAATGAAACAAGAGGATCCCAACTAATGGTAATAATTACTACACCAACTACATTGTGGTGTTTAAATATAGCTCCTTGTCATGCATTTCATGAATTATCTTGATCTATTTCACAAGTTACCATTAATTCTTAACATTGGGCCAAAATCATTAGATAGTTCAATAATTGGGTGGATTTTTACATTAATAAATAAAGATACACTTTTTATATATTAGTTTAGAGATTTGATGATGACATTGCAAAAGTGAATTGTAATATGTAAAGAAAATAATAATTCAACAATAACTCAATACTAAGTTAACTTGAATTAAAAAATGGAAGTAGAATTTCATTTTCATCTTTGAAAAGTAGTAAAGATATGAAATTCCATAAACTTATTTTTTATATTATTAAAGGTAAGACTACTTAAAAATAAATGTTGTTCATTCTCCACACCTTTTTTGGATTTTCAATTAATACACCATATGCATTAACTAATTCTACATATACTAGTCATAAACCTTATACATTTGAGGAATAGTTTTGATCCATTTCAAAAGTAAAAAAATAAAATTGTAAGATAGATAATGGAATTAAAAATAGAAAAAGAGGTGAGGATAAATTAACATAAGAAATTCACTAAATAAAATAAGTGTAGGAAAAAGTTCAAAGATTTTAAAGACCAATCAATGGAATTCTAAAGAAATATAGAAAAAAGAAAAACTATTAAAAGAAACTAGGTATTAATTAATGCACCAACTACTTTGTGGTAACATGGGGGAAACTTTACACTTCTCCCAAGTAACTCACCCTTAAAAGGATTGAACCTGGGTCACAAGACCCACACCTTAACCAAATGAGCTAGCAAGATTTGACGAGTTTCCTTTACATAGTTAAAGAGTGAATGTTTCCTCTAAATGGCAACTTTGATATATTTATGCAACTTTTCCTTTAATTATCTCCTCATTGGATTAGGCTACTCCTATTGATTGACTTAAGCTACTTTCATAACTAGCCATTAACAATATTGTGGAAATCAAACTTTCCTTGACATGGTAGTTCACCATATTTTCTTTAATTGCTAAATTATAAATAAATAAAAAATGTGCTTGTAGGAGCAAGGAAAGCCAACACAACTTATGGAATTTAAATGCCATGATCCAATAAATCACGAATAGTGATGATTTTAACTCTTTGTAGTCCTCTATTAAGACCAATAAGGTATATCACACCAATAAAACATATTATACTAAATTAAGAAGTTATAAGAAAAAATGAGAAAAATTATCTTCAACCTCCACTCTATCACAAATTTTACAAATTAAAACATCCCAAAGATTTATTGGGTTAGATATTTGAGATGAAGGGTGGAATTGAACCTTTCCCACTACTGAAAAACACATCATCATCACCAATGGTTCTTTTTTTTCAACAAAAATATTACTTGATATTCCTTTGGAATCAAAGATAAACTTAGGTCGATACATATTAGTTTTGAACTGTTATATAGCACCCAAAAACACTCTTCTAGACACTACTGCAAAGACCACCCTTCTAGATAATTTGCTAGATAATTTGCTTCATGACTATCATTACAAAATGGAAGACTTCGAAAATGAGCATCCTCACGTTCCAACCCTTTTGGGACTGTGAATATTAATTGTTTGTAATACCCTGGAATGCTAACCCCTTATATTCTGCTAAGTATTTTTGTAAACATTGGAATCTATGTTTGAAGGTACTGCGTACTTGGTATATTATTATACTTTGCTAAAAATATTCTTGGGTTGTGTAGGATAACCGATGAATGATGGGTCTTGGTCTCTTTGCAGGAAAGAACTATGATAAACAAAGAAGATTAAGAAAACTAAACTCATAAGATAGGACACCACAATGACCATGAATGAGATTTGGATGAATATACCATAGAAAGGGTTGTCTACTTGCTTTTAACCCTAACCATACATGAATTCTAGGTCTTCCTAGTTAGAGAATAGTTATGCTTCCAAGGAAAACATAATTAACCAAGTAGAGACCTTAAATGTCCAACCATTTGACACACCTCATATCTTCAGTCTACATGCTCGTAGAGATATTAGATATTGTATTTTCCAAATTCTACATTGAGTAAATCTAGAGGCCCTAGTGTGTGCAAGGGAGGAAGCCTCTTATGGAATGCATCGAGGGCATGATGATCAAGCACGTCAAAGGTATAAAAAAGTATCAAACCAACTTCCAAAGTGACCCATGCTCCACTTATTAGGAACATAAACATGCAATTCCAAAGCAGTTTATGCTCCAGTTTTTGAAAACACAAACATATAATTTGAATTATTTGAGACTTGCAAGGAATTGGGAAGATTTTTAACACACCGTTTAGTTATTCTAAGAATGAAGGTGATTATTTTAGAGAAAATATGTGATCCTTCAATCAAAATCTTCCCATATTTCAAGTTTGTCGAACATAGTGGGATCAAAATGGTTATAGGTCAATAATAGGATGATTTTCTTTAGATAAGATGTCAATACCACCACTCAATAGTGGAAATGTTTTAGAAGGTCGCCAGGAAAAAATTAATGACCCAAGCATTACACTAACTATCCCATCCATGGACATAAGATATATTGTGAAAAATGATTTATGACATAAATATATATATGATAATCATTAAAATATATTAATAAAGAATTATAATGTATTGTACACTAGGCATATACACTAGCGTATATTCTAGTATTAATTCTAGGCATATACACTAGCGTATATTCTAGTATTAATTCTAGGCATATACACTAGTGTATATTATAGTGTATGTGTACACGTACATACACTAGAATATACTAGTGCATTTTCTAGGAATTTATATGATGATCTTCATTTATGATTTGACCCTTTCGTCATTTGCCAAATTCTGATGAAAATGGTCTAAAACTATTTGAGCGACGATGATCTAGATCAAAAGACCATTGTTTCACAACACAATTTATTTATCATGTAAGTGTAAGATGCATAATATCATCGTTAATGTTTTAATGTACATAGACAAAGTTCCAATCTATTCCATAAGATTTTACGTACGATAATCTAATTTTTCAAAGTAATATACACTAATGTATATCACAGTATATACACTAGTAATATACACTAATGCAGATAACAGTATATATACTAATAATATACACTAATGTATATAACAATATATACACTAGAATATACACAAGTGAATATACGGGTATATGCACTAGTGTATATATCGGTATATACACTGGTGTATATTATACCGGTATATACACTAGCGCATATACCAGTATATACACTAGTGTATATTATACCGGTATATGCACTGGTGTATATACCGCCTAGTGTATATACCGGTATATACACTAGTGCATATACCACTATATACATTGGTGTATATTATACTGGTATATACACTAGCGCATATACCAGTATATACGTTGGTGTATATTATACCGGTATATGCACTAGTGTATATACCGGTATATACACTAGTGCATATACCTGTATATACAATGGTGTATATTATACCGGTATATACACTAGCGCATATACCATTATATACACTGGTGTATATTATACCGGTATATGTATACACTGGTATATGCGCTAGTGTATATACCGGTATAATATACACCAGTGTATATACTGGTATATGCACTAGTTATATACCGGTATAATATACACCAGTGTATATATGTACATATTACTTGTGTATGGGGCTAAAAAACACCTGAATGGGACTCAAAATGGACACATTATGCAACATTTTCAACATTATTTTGCATGCCTTTGGGGACCTTGAGGACTACTTTTAGATGTAAAACAATACTATTGAACAATGTGTATCTTTCAAATAGCATCAACATGTTTCAATGGGTTAAGTCACACTTTCATGACTCAAGTATGCATTTTTCCTTATGTAAATGCGCATTTACAAAAGGCAGAAATGCGCATTTACGGAAGCTCTCTTCCGTATATGTGCATTTTGCCTTCCGTAAATGTGCATATAATTTATTCCTTTCGTAAATGCACATATATGAAAAAGTGCTTCCGTATATGCACATTTTTCCTTCCGTATATGCGCATTTACGGAAGGCAAAATGCGCATATACGGAAGCTGTCTTCCATATATGCACATTTCTGCCTTCCATAAATGCGCATTTACGGAAGACAAAATGCGCATATACGGAAGCTCTCTTCTGTATATGCGCATTTTTCCTTCTGTATATGCGCATCACGGAAGGCAGAAATGCGCATATACGGAAGCTCACTTCCGTAAATGCACATCTTTCCTTCTATATATGTGGATTTATGGAAGGTAGAAATGCGCATTTATGGAAGCTCTCTTTCGTAAAAAACGTCCTCTCTTTCGGACTAAAACCACCCTCACCTGCGCTTCCTTTGAGGACCTGACCTAATACACTGTTGAGGGGGGGAGGCTCTATGTAGGTGAATAAAACAATACTCATATGCTGTGGTGCACTATTCACAGGAAAAGAACAAGATCTAGAATCTAGACATATATTTACAAAGAAAAAAGACAAATACATATTATTGTTTAAGTCTAGGAGGTGGCCGAGTAGTGCGTAAATGAGCAGAAGCCAGGGTCGACCAAGGGGAAGGCCCGTGGCCATGTAGGCCCTTGGTGTTGTTGTCAGGTGGTAGTGAGGCTAAGGCGATCCTCTCCCAGGAAGGGCACATAGTGAGAGTGGTTGCACGCAAGTGCATGTAAAAGCTTGGATGCGCTACTTTCAAAGCCCTCACATGTTCTCTTCTGTAAGGGTTTCGTGGCATCTCTTCATATATTCACAGTCCACTAATTATGTTTGCTTCAGCTTTGTCTTATCATATATACATAAAAAACAATCAATATTCAAACTACACATGCATCAGTCAACCTTGATTGGTAAAGGAAGCTAACTTGGCTCTTATGTTATGGAACCACAGACTTCTACTTGACGTGGGTGAAGGTTAAGCTTCTCGGCTAATACCAGCTTTTGCTTCTACAATTGAAAACACTATGAGCAACGAATTTTTTAATATTGTGGCTATGCAAAAGACGAGGTATTAGGTGCACGAAGGCTTACTGGGTTAGGGGTATTGTGCTCATTAAAGCTTTCTTCTAAATAAGCAGACTGTTCTTTGGAAAGACAGATCTTTTTTCTGCTCATTTTCTCGTCTTCTTCGTCGCTTGCTCTGGAGAAATCTCTTTCCAGTTCGTGTTCGTTAGCATTGTTATCATGATGATCCCTGTCTCTCTCCCTCTTCACAACACTGGTCGCATTACAAATGGTGAAATCCATATGAATAGACGATATGCTGCTGTTGGACAACGAGACCACCACATCGTCATCATCATCATTGTCGTTGTCTGTGGAGGATGGTACTCCGTTCACATCGAAACCCCGGGGAAAGACGTCCACGCGGTGGCTCCTACACCTTAACCACAGGATCTGCTTTCTTAGTAATCTCCTTCGCAGTTTCAAACCAATCAATAAACAAAAGAAGCATTAGATTAGATAAGAAAGGGGAAACCATCAGATTAGTGTATATACCTAGCATATACACTAGCGTATTATATATTAGTATATACACTGGTGTATATACTAGGTATATATAGTATCATATATACTATATATATACTAATATTGGTGTATAGATACTATATACCTATCATATACACTAGTGTATATATTAGGTATTGTATACACTAGTGTATACAATGTATATACACTGGTGTGTATACTAGTGTATATGTGCATTTTTCCTTCTGTATATGCGCATATATGGAAGTTCGCTTCCGTAAATGTGCATCTTGCCTTCTGTACATGTGCATTTACGAGAGAGAGATTCCGTAAATGCGCATTTCTGTCTTCCGTAAATGCGCATATACAGAAGGCAAGATGTGCATTCACAACCTTCTCCTATAATTTCTTACAATCCTACTAATTGACTACTGTAGGTTTTCCTTCTCCAATATTGGGCTTCCAGACCTTGCATGGGAGAGATTTGGCTCACAACTTTTCACAAGCACTTTACTACCCAAGTGTTGTAGCTTATGGTGGAAGCAATCTGCCTTGAATCATTGTCAAACACTTTAAATGGAAACAGTTGTAGGTTTCATGTGACTATTTGAACAATATGGGATTATCATTATGGATTTTGACTACATTTTTGGTGAGGTAGAGCATGATAATTGTTGGTATCTCTTACAACTAGACAAGTAGTATTTAACATAGTGTAGTTACACAAGAAGAATAGTAGACTTGAACATGTAGTAATAAAGAAAATCAGCTTGGTTTTTATTACCACCCTCCCACAAATTTGGAATGCAAATGGATGGAACTTGCAACATTCGTCTAGTTCCTTTGACCAATTTGTAGTTAGGAAAAGTACTCATGTCCCAAATGGAATATAGAACAAGTAATTAACTCTATGAATTAATCATGTAGAAAATGCTAACAAAGTAATTAAATCTACAAAGATGTTGAAATCTAAATTCCATGTGTGTTTATACTAAAATCCTAATGATTTGCGTTAAAGACCCTAAATTTACAACTCATTTTTGGCAAGAGTTGTTTTCAAGTTGAAATTTGCAAGATGTAAAAAAAAAACCCCAGAAAGGTGATAGATCTTGTGAAGCACAAAAAATATGCCCCCAACGAGGTAAATAATCTCTTGGTAACCGTAGTGCTCCAAGGAGTCCAGCAAGAAGAAGTCTTCTAGTCCATGACAAAAGAGGCACCCCGAAAAGAATGCTAAGCCAAGCCTAATGACAGTCGTGAGTGGGAGGTCAGTCAAAATGATTATAGTGAACAGAACGAAAACGTAGGTGGAATCCCCATGCAGGATGCCCATGAACCCTAGAAGAGTGACATAATCCCGTGAAAGCAGCCGCAAAGTGGGAGAGGTCAATTTAAAATGATGCCAAAGATAACCCACCAAGAGACTGTAAGATAGTGCAACAAAAGCACAGTGACAGTGGGGGATCCAGGTAACAAAAACCGATGATGAGATGATCGAAGAGTTTCTGCACTGTATAGACCACCATATCTTACTGCATCCCAAACCCTAGCTCCATGGGAGAACCCTCAAAACAACCAAAAAAACCTTATCCACAAAAGGGTGGACCATGATCTTTTCAAGAGAGACTGAAATTGGTCTTACTAAAAGTTACTTTATCAAAGTTGGTCTCACTACAAGTTAGTTTCAATAGACTTTAGTCATCATCATTCGACTTTAGTATTAATCATTAAGAAAAGAAAATATTACTATTACACTGCCACACAACAAACCTACCTTAATACATAAACACACAACAACACCGCCACACAACACAACTAACAATATTTGACATGTCATAGGTTATATAATGCTGCAACAATGCTATTGACATGCCATAGGTTATTTAATGTTGCGGTAGTAGAACTGAGATCCAATGGCCCACATTGATATCGGAGAAGCATTAAATAACGTATAACATGCAAAATATTTTTCACCACACAACACAACTACCTTATTACATAGACACACAACAGACATGCCTTGCCTTGTATAGAATAACATAAACCCACACAACATAACGCACAATCCAAAATTCAAACGAACCCTGCCCGATTCTCGTCATCATTATGAACAAGGGCTGTTGTTGTGGTGAAGGAGGTCCTCCAATGCGGGGCTCGGTTTTTGCAGTGCAAGGAAATAGTCCCCCAGGTTGGTCGCGCGGCCGTGGTCCGGTGGGAAGCCATCGAGAATAGACACAAATCGAATTTTTAGGGTTGGATGATCATGAGGGTTTGCATCTCTTGAAGAAATCCCAACCATGCATTTATGGATCCATTTAGTGTTGACAAAGGTGATGAAAAATCCATGCATAGCCAGTAGCTGCGCCAAATTGATAAGAGCGTTAACATGACTTTGCATAAGAAATGGCACAATCACTGCGTGCAAATTTGCACATTCCAACTCCTTGTTTTGAAGATTCATCGAATTCATATTCACCCCTTCTCCTTCTTTAAACCAGGCACCTATGGTCACTGCGAGTCCAAATATTTAGGCAACCAATATGCACCCCGCAGTAGAGTGTTTAATGCTACGGGGGCTCTGACATATCCTCCATAATGCTCGTGCTATACATTTTACGGTGAAATATTTCCAATGTTTATGTGTTCATTCAGGGAGTCACATACCCACCATGAAGCAGACCCAGACCCATGCATGTATGCGCTTTCAATTCCCATGACCGCAATACACCAAAACCCCATCGGGATGTGTCCATAAGATACTATGTGGAGAAGACCATTATGGTCAGCATTAATGGCAAGTTCATTTCAAATTTGAAATTGTAACAAGCCCACGCATTAGGATTTTGAAATTTCAAATGCTCGCCTTCAGCAAATAATATCTATGCTACATTGGGATCCGCGATCAGCAATGGCTTCCCACATCAATTCCTCCCCTAATCAGCCATGGCAGAAGAAGCTTTGGCTGTCATTCACGTTTTGAGACTCAGATGGAATAGACGAAGCAGAACGATTCATGGGTGGCGACTATATTGCCCAAACCAAAATGATTGTAGATTATCATTTCAGCTATCTATCTGCACTGATTGCTTCTGAATATCATTTTGTTCCTTGGAGTCTATTTTTTGTTTGAAGAAGAAAATATTACAATGAAGATTACGAATAGAAATCTATTGTTGTTTGTAGAATGGATTCTATTTATGGTTTCTACAGTGTTATCTTGTGATCGCTGCCTTCCCAAATCCAAAGTCGCCTTGTTATCTTGTGATTGCTGCCTTCCCAAATCCAAAGTTGCCTATTATGATACAGATAATATCAATGGTATGGTATAAATCTCTTTAAATTTCAAGAGTTTTCCATAGCATTAGGGTTTCTATTAATGGGTGCATCTGGATATGGATTCTATGTCCTCTACAACGAGTCTAACTACTTGTGGAAGGCTGGTCACGTCAAGCATAAGATACACAGAGAAGGCGTAGGATACGATGACATCAGTTATGGTTATAATAAATACTTGCTTTGTTTCAGTTATGGTATTAATAAATACTTGCTTTGCTTTAGAATTTTTCATAGATAAAAATTGAATTATTGTTACATTTTATCAATCTCTTGTTTTGATTCAGATGTGATGTACACGTTTAGACATTTGCACTAAAGTTTTGGTTCCAGACTTATTAATAAACAATCGAACATATTTATATCCAGTCCCTGTTTCAAGATACTATGTTCTAAGTAAATGGTATCAATCTATTGATACTATGTTTTTAATAAATGGTATTTTCATATGTATTTTCAACCATGAGAATTTGACCCCTGTGAAGAAAAGTAACAGCCCCTTGTTAATTTTAACCACGCTGAACTTAACTATTTTGAAATGCAAATTTGAAAATCAATATGAAAGTAAATTTCAATTTTCGTTAAAATGGGTGAAGAAAAGTAACAACCCCTTATTAATTTTAACCACGTTGAACTGAACCATTTTGAAATGAGAATTTGAAAATCAATATGAAAGTAAATTTCAACTTCGGTCAAAATTGGTAATAGTTTTTAATGGAATAATTTTTCTTAAATAAATTTTTATTTTACAAAAGTTAAAAACTATTTTTATTATTTAAAATAAAAATTTAAATAATAAAAAAACAAAATCTCAAGTTGTCAAGATTGGTAAGTTTTTAAGTGAATAATTTGTCTTAAATAAGATTTTATTTTGACTGTAAAAAATATATATTTGGTTTTTAAATATGAAAATAAGATTAAAATCATATTTTCATATTACAATCATAATCATATTTTTATATTAAACATATTGATAAAGTAAAATAATTTTATTATTAAATTAAGAAAACATATTATATTTTTTTATGAATTTTAAACAAAATTAAGTATATTAAAGAAAACCAAATTTATTTTTCAAATTCAACCATTAAAAAAATGTATTATGCACATTAGTTTGTATGTGAAATCAAGACTATTGTATAAAATATAAATTTGATAAAAGGTTCAACTCAACTTCTTGATTTAAAACTTTAAATAGTAATAATTTCAAATTGTTTGTTGTTGGAGCACTTCCACTAGCCTAGATGAGATGAAATCATCACCATGCATGTCAAGTCTACATCCTTTATTTAAAATTTTTACTTTCTAATTATGCATAATAGTAATTAGCTTTTCATGGAGAGCTTAAATTTATAATATAATTTCAAATAAAAAAACATATCACTATCACATCCTTTGTTTAGGAGTTGTACTTTTTAGTTATGTATACCATTAATTGGTTGATGATAGCATTCAACATAATAGATAAATGGAAACCCAAAATAATTTCACATTTATAAATATAACAACCAAACAACCCACAAAACTATGTTCTATGATTTTGGTAAAACATCGTGCTCATTGAATTTGGCTCTATAAACCTTAAATTTTATGTTTAGAACCATAAAGCAAATGAGAACCTCCCAAAGGTAAAATCATAACTAAATGCAATCAATTAATGACCTTCCCATCACAACTCAACAATCATATGATAAATGTAAAAGTTACCAATCATATTATAAACATAAGATTGCTTCTTTAAGACATTTTCCAAATACTTTCCAATGCTAAATAGTCATGACCCTATTTTAATTGCAACATAAACAACCAAAATAATGCATGATAAGATCTCCAAAATTAACATAGAAGATTACATTCTTTCATGTATTTTGTCAAACAATTGTGAAACAAATATCTAACTTTTAAGATGCATGAAGGAAACAATATGGAACTATTCATTCACTAATAACAATTCAATTAATGACTTCCTTATCCCAATTCAAAATCTTGGAAAACATCCTCTAAATATTTTTGGTCAAGAGATAAATTAACTACCAATTGCTTTCCAATGAAATACAAAGTGTTGAATCAATTGATTTATAGAATACACAACAAATTACCTCCTAGTATGCTCATCCTTACTCCCACAACTTTTACAATTTCTTTGCATGCTATAGTGACCATGTTTATGCATTAGCTATTTCTCAACAATATCCAAGGCCATTTTTTTTTGGCTCAGAGCAGTTAAATATATACACAATAGATACCTCACATAATACCCACATTAATACTTTCAATATATCAATCCAATTGATGTCTATCTAGAATCTAAATTAACCAAAAGAACAACAAAAATAAACATTGTATAAACAAATTCATTGTACCTCCAAGAATGTCATTATGGTTATTCCAAGGAATTCCCAACCCTTCAATTCTTACCATTTCCAACTCTCATGGTGCCAACTTGTTTCCGCTTAGCCATACTTAGGGAACACTTCTTTTATAGAGACCCTTGGACCACTTTTGGATTATGTATAATGTACTTAGTATGGATATTTCCATGCATAGGAAAACATCTAGATCGATGTTATTAGCTTCTTTATAGAACCCATTAATCATTTAAGTTCAACCTCTTTTTCTCAAGCAATGTTTGGCATCATTTAATTACTCTTCATGTTACACCCAAAATCCACGGTATGCCTTTCCTATTTAAAGACTTTGTGAGGGTTGCCACCTCACCCCACTTATGAAACATTAAATTAATTTTATTATTTATAAATAATATAATATTCACCACCCTTCTTAGGTTCATTTCTACTATTTCTTTTTTATTTCAATTTATTAAATGAATGAATAGTCACCCCTTAGCTCTCACTTGGAGGTAAATAGCTAGTATAATTTCCCATAATTCACTAATTCTATTTATTCATTAATAATTTATCAAAGAGATCCTTATAGTGGATAATTATCTTATTAATTACTTCAACTATGGGATATCATTAGGTTTCTTTATCTTAGTTTCATGTATAACAGGATTAGTTGTTGGAGAGAAAAATCATCCCATGTTATTGCATGTTCTTGAATCATATCCATCTCATATATTTTACAAAGAGAGACTCCACACCTTTATTGAGGCTCACACCTTTGTTGGGACTCCATGTCTTTATTAAGGATACATTAGTTATGGGCTATACCTATATGTTGGCTTGTTGGAAAGGCTTAACCTTTCACCCTACAAAAATATACACCCACACATATCAAATACATCAAATTATAATATAATTGAATCAACTTCAAATGACATGTTACCATCAACAACTCTATTGTTTTGCAAGTGGACTTTTGCAATCCCTCAATTTAAAGTACCATATTATCATAATAGGAAGTTCAAATAAAAAAGAACAGAATTTAACAAGATTTAGAATCAAAAATGAAAAATTACCACACCAATAGATAATAGTAGAGAACTTATTACCACAAATGGATAGATACCTTTATTGTTGAAAGCATTGCCCACTTGCCTCTTCGTTGGGGAAACATCTATTTAAGAAAATATCCAATTACAATATTCTTCACAAAACATCTCATTACAATGATTCCACTTCTTTATATAGTATATATCCTCCTAAGAACTTTTTAGTAGGCATGACCTTCTAGTATTCGTTCTAACAATTGATTATATCTAACCTTCTAGGAACTTTCTAGTAACTCTTCTTAGAAATATTGATTTCACACCATCTTTACTTCATGGGCCTTATTTTTATAGAAATGCTCCCAATACATAGAAACTTATCTATCTACATAAGGGGATTAGGGTAGGACTCCGACATACCCTCCCCCTTAAAAACAACAATGTTCTCAAGGATGGAGATGTGGAAATTATTAAACTATTTATGTTGGTTGGCATTTAGCATCTAAGGGCTATGTATCTTTCCACTTTATCAATACCTTTTGGATGGTGTAGTGCATGGAAGTGTTTAAGGTATTTTTCATAAGGTTTGTATTTATGTTAATCTAGAAAAAATAACTGTACATGTCAAGACCATAACAACCTACTACATAGTGCTTCCAAATGTTAATGAATGACCAACTATCCCAAAACTAAAAAAAAATGAGAAACATAGCTAACTAAACTAAGCATAAACACTCTGGAAGTCAACTTAACAGAGGATCCCCCATAGGATGGATTTATGACCCAAAAAATTAAAACAATGATAGTTCCAACAAGCCCACACACTAACCATAAAATAGAACTAGTCCTAATCATCATAAAAAACAATTACTATGGAAGGGCCCAAACCTACCGATTTTATCTTGGCTTCACGAAGACCAACATTCTGGAAGCATCGGTTCTTCATATGAGTGGCCAAAGGATAAGAAGAAGAAGTCTTATTGACCTATTTCCCAGTAAGTTCCTTGGCTGGAGCATCCAACTTGTTGTTGATACACTTGTCTACGATGACCTGATTGTGATCCAATCTATGCATGCCTTTCTCCAAGCTCGTGAACTAATAAGCCACGGAGGGGCTGTGATTCTCATCCTGTAGTCTACACTCCATGCAATAATCTAGATACAGACTAAACAAAGATTTCATGCTCCAAAACATTCCCTAAGTCCTTGTATGCCATGCTTCTCAAGTTTTGGTAGAGCCAGAGTCATAAACCAAGCCTCCAAATTTTGAGCCCTTGGGAATGGCTTACCACTTCGTAGCCTCATCTCCAGATGCCCGGTGTGTTCCCCTGTTTTTCTGTTGATTTTGGTTTCAAAGAAACCCTTCGCATTCTCCATGCCCTTGAGGACCCTCGACATGTGGGAGTGCTTTGGCACGTTCATAGTATTACATTGTGTAATCTTGGTGTGCACCATATTGGCCCTCGAGTAGCTTAGGATCCAAGATGAAGGACACCTGCCATAGAAGAATATAATATCTTTTATTTTTAACATTGAAATATATTTTTTGTTATTCAGATACTTTTTAAATATTACATATAAACTCCATGTTTAGAAAAAGGAATTACATTATCATAATTCCAATGCCATTACATATGGTAAAGTACCAGTAATTATGTTAAGAACTAAAACTCAATTTTGTATAAAACTAAACGATATTTAAGAGTCTTTATAACAAGATAATGTGCTCTCAAATAGTTATTGTAATGTAAAATTCCAAAATTATATTTATTTTTCTTCTTAGCCAAATTTCAAAACCCCTTAAAGGATTTATTAAAGCACCATAGAAAAGTTGATCCATTTATTATTGATATCATTGTGAAGAATAAGAGCATTCTCATTTCCTTGTTTTATCTATTCTTTCCTTGATGCTTACTTTCTTTTCCTTTAGGATTTTATTTCTTATCCTTTTCTTTGTTTTCTTTCATATATGCTCATTTTTCCTTCCGTAAATTTGCATTTATAGAATGAAAATGCGCATTTACAGAAGGAAAAATGCACATATACAGAAGAGAGCTTCCGTAAATGCGCATTTCTGCCTTCTGTAAATGCACATATACAGAAGTAAAAATGCGCATATACGGAAGAGAGCTTCCATATATGCACATTTTGGCTTCTGTATATGCGCATTTTGGCTTCCGTAAATGCGCATATATGGAAGATAGCTTCCGTATATGCAAATTTTGCCTTCCGTATATGCACATATACGGAAAGAAAAATGCGCATATACGAAAGTTCGCTTCCGTTAATGCACATCTTGCCTTCAGTATATGCGCATTTACGGAAGAGAGATTTTATAAATGTGCATTTTTGCCTTTCGTAAATGCGCATATACAGAAGGAAAGATGCGCATTTACGAAAGTGAGATTCCATATAGGCGCATTTTTCCTTCCATATATGCACATATACAGAAGGAAAAATGCACATTTACGGAATCTCTCTTCCATATAAGCGCATTTTTCCTTTCGTAAATGTGCATATACAGAAGGTAAAATGTGCATTTACGGAATCTCTCTTTCGTATATGCGCATATATGGAAGGAAAAATGCACATATGCAGAAGCTCTCTTCTGTATATGTTCTTTTCTGCCTTTCGTATATGTGCATATACGGAAGAGAACTTCCGTAAATGCACATTTTTCGTTCTGTATATGCGCATTTATGGAAGGAAAAATGCGCATCTGTAAATGCGCATCTTGCCTTCTGTATATGCGCATTTACGAAAGGAAAAAATGGGCATTTACGAAAGGAGGAAATGCGCATTTACAGAATCTCTCTTCCCTAAATGTGCATATACAGAAGGCAAGATGCGCATATAAATGTGCATAAACGAAAAGAAAAAATGTACATATACAAAAGAGAGCTTCCATATATGCGCATTTCTTCCTTCCATAAACTGTTGATGTATTTGCAACTTCGGAATGTATTCATCTATGTATCTTATGTATTATAACCTGATGTTTATTCCAGGATGTATCTATAATGTAATTGAGTCATATTATCATGCCCTGATGTCATGATCAGGAGGATCAATAATGTAAACAAGTCATGTCAAGTCATAGTGAGTAACCCTCCGATTGTCTAAGGGTTAAAGTCCCCGCAGTTCCGAGGCACTAGGATTATTAGACTCTCCTAGTAGGGTTTTAGTCATGTCAGGATTAGTATAAATAGAGAACTGGAGTCTCTATTTATCACACAACTCATCCACACTCAAGTGTAGTGCATAGTTGAGGAAGGAGAAGACACTGGGGCTAGATAAGAAGAAGGTTATTGCTGTTGGGAGATCACTTACTGTTTTGGGGATTTTACTGTTTTGGTGCTGATTCTATCTCTGAGGAAGTTGCGGGTGTTTCTCCTTTATGGTTTCCCCGAGGAAAAACACTGTGTTCATTGTCTCTTGTGTTTGATTGATGTACTTATTATTCTCTCAGTTAAAGATCCTAATAATGCTAGCTTAATGTTGAAAAACTAACATGGTATCAAAGCTAACCTGAGAAGAAGACACTATGCAGCTGCGGGAACTAGGGATTCCTATTTTGTGGATCTTCCTCCATAGATTTTTAGCAAAAGTAAGGTGGAATAACTCTCCTCCTTAGGGCGCATCTTTCTATCGAAGCAGAATCCAATTCTGAGGTTTTTCAGTTTGGATCCGACACTGCTGCCGAAAATTAGGGATGTTCAGAGAAGAGGATTTTTCAATGAGCCTAGGCCTGGATTGATCTCCTCCCCAAAATCGTAGTTAGGGACAAATTTCAAGGCATTTGGGTGGATAGATCTCCGAAAAATCAAAACCCTAATTTGCTCCTGAACTAGCTCTGCAGGATTTCAGCTCAAGTTTTAGATCCGACATCTTGGCCTGGTAAGATCTAAGATATTTTGTATTTCCATTTGAGATTCTCAGTTTAAGATGTCTCATCATACCAAGCTTTATGAAAAGATTTAGGGAGCTGATAACTTCCGAGCCTGGAAGTATAGGATCTCCCTGGTCCTGGAAGAGAATGAATTAGACTCCTACATTCATGAGGAGGTTCCAGTTCTGGAGGGAGATGAGGAAAAGGCCTTACATAAGAAGAAGATGGTTATGGAAAAGAGGATCATTGTTGATTCTATCAAGGATCACCTTATCCCACAGGTGTCCTCTCTAAAGACACCTAAAGCTATGTTTGATTCCCTAACCAAATTGTTTGAAGGGAAGAACATAAACCGGAAGATGACTCTGAGGAATCAACTGAAGAATGTGAAGATTCATAATGCAAAGACCATCCAGTCTTACTTCACAAGGGTTTCTCAGATCAAGGAACAATTAGAAGCTGTAGATGAAGAAGTGGAGACTGTAGAGATTGTGATGAAAACACTGAATAGCCTTCTTAGGTCATGGGATTCTTTCATCCAAGGAATCTGTGCTAGAAAGAAGTTAGTCAAATTCAGCGGACTATGGGAAGAATGTTCTCAAGAAGAAGCACGGATAGTAGCTTGAGAAGAGAAGATGGGAAGTGAAGACCAAGCTCTCATAGCCCACTCCAAGAAAAGTAGAAGAAGATCTCATTACTCCAAAGTTAAGGATCCTCATCATAGAGATAACATTAGAAGGGACCTATCAAAATTGAGATGTTATACATGTGATGAAAGATGACACTTTGCAAAAGATTGTCCTAAGAACAAGGGTCACTCTCATAAGAAGAAGGGGAACAAAAGAAGACATCATGCTCATTCTGTAGAGGATGATGAACCATTCAAGAAGAGATCTAGATATGAAAGTGAAGATTCTTCAACCGAGGATGAATATGTTCTGATCTCCGCTCTCACAAGTAACATTACTCATGGAAGTGATGATTGGATTATAGACAGTGGGGCTTCCAAACATATGACTGGATTCAAGGAATCCTTTGTGAGACTGTTAGAACATGAATCACCTCACAAGGTGAAGCTAGGAGATGACTACCAATATCCAATAAAAGGTAGTGGGGAATCTTCATATAAACTAGACTCGGGTAAGTCTCTAACAATGAAAGAAGTATTGTTTGTGCTAGGACTCAAGAAGAACCTTCTCTCCATATCAGCATTGGATGCAAAAGGAATGAGAGTTTCATTCATAGATGGTCAAGTCATCATGTGGCCAAAAGGAAAGACTATCGATGATGCGATAGTGATTGGAGAACAGGACGGAGGTTTGTACAAATTGAAGGGCCATCCAGAACAAGCGTTGATCCATGAAACAATAGAGCCAAATTAGCTTTGGCATAGAAGGCTTGCACATGTGCATTACAGAGCATTACCTATTGCGAGAAAAGCTTTTGAAGGTCTTCCAGAATTCCAAGCAAAACATGATGGGGTCTGCAAAGGATGTGTGAAAGGGAAGAATACAAAGAAGACATTTCCCAGCAACGAAAGCAAAGCCAAATGCATACTAGAAATCATCCAATCTGATGTATGCGGTCCTATGTCATCAAACTCACTAAGCGGGTATGCATACTATATTTCTTTTATTGATGATTTTTCTAGAAAGACATGGGTTTACTTCATGAAGAACAAAGATGAAGTATTCAACAAATTCAAGGAATTCAAAGCCTTGATCGAGAACCACACTGAAAAGAAGATCAAGACTTTTCGATTAGATAATGGCGGAGAATTCAATTCAAATGAATTCAAAGAGCTATGCAAAGAATCAGGGATTACGAGGGAGTTGTCCACTCCTTATAATCCACAGCAGAATGGGATTGCAGAACGGAAGAATAGAACCATCATGGAAGCTGCAAAATCCATGCTTCATGATCAAGATCTTCCTATGCATCTTTGGGCTGAAGCTGCCAGAACAAGAGTGTATGTACAGAAACGTACTCCACATAGAGTACTCGAGAACAAGACTCCTGAAGAAGTCTTCTTCAGCAAGAAACCAGAAGTTAGCCATCTCAGAATATTCGGCTGTCCTGTGTACATACACATTCCAAAAGAGAAGAGAACAAAATTAGATCCTTAAGGAAAGAAGGGCATATTTGTGGGATACTCTGAAAGCTCGAAGGCTTACAGAATCTATTTCCCTAGATACAAGAAGATTGACATCAGCAGGGATGTGACATTTGATGAAGACACAACTTACAACAAATCCAGAAAGAGACCTACTGAAGAACCTAAAGAAGCAGAAGCAAAAGCACCCAGAATTCATGATACAACCATGAACGAAGAAGCTCAAGAAGAGGATCGAGATTTCGAAGAACCACAAAGAACTGTAGATCCACCTCTGGAGAAGAATCCTCATAAGAGGAAACCTACTTGGGTACGTGAACTTATCCAAGGTGCGGAAAGATATGGTGCTCTAGAAGAGAATCAAAGAGAAAGAAAGAGGACCAGATCCTGCTTCGGGTATGTAGCTTTACTATATGATTTCATTGATAAAGAACCTTCCAATTATGAAGAAGCGGTAAAATAGAAAGAATGGAAGGATGCTATGATCGAAGAATATCAAGTGATCATGAAGAATGATGTTTGGAATGTTGTCCCAAGACCAGAAGGGAAGTCAGTTGTAACTTCCAAATGGATCTACAAGATCAAGCATGCTATAGACGGTAGCATTTAAAAGTATAAAGCAAGATTTGTAGCTCGGGGTTTCTCTCAGAAAGAAGGAATAGACTATGAAGAAACCTTTGCACCTATATCCAGATACACTTCCATCAGATCAGTACTTACTCTGGCTGCAGTGATGAAATGGAAGATACACCAGATGGATGTCAAGACTGCCTTCTTGAATGGTGTAGTGGATGAGGAAGTGTATGTAGAACAACCACTTGGTTTTGAGACACATGACAGAGAGTCTCATGTATGCAGATTGAAGAAATCCCTGTACAGTTTGAAACAGGCACCCAGGACTTGGTACGAAAGAATTGACAACTTTGTATCCAATTTGGGCTTTACCAAGAGTAAAGTAGATTCCAACCTTTACTATAAGGTTGAGGATGGCAACCCAGTGATGCTTCTACTATATGTAGATGATCTATTTGTGACAGGTATAGATGGGTTGATTGCTGATACGAAGAGAAAGCTTGCTGTTGAGTTCGAAATGAAGGACTTGGGGATGATGCATTACTTTCTAGGTATGGAGGTGTGGCAGAGTACATATGGAATATTCCTTGGACAAGGGAAGTATGCAGTAGAGATCTTGAAGAGGTTTGGGATGATGAACTGCAAGGCTATGGCCACACCTATGGCATCGAACCTGAAGCTATTGAGTGATGCTTCATCAGAGTCAGTTGATGCTACGATGTATCGTCATATGATTGGGTCATTGATGTACTTGACGAACACGAGACCAGACATTTGCTTTGCTGTGAACACCTTGAGCCAGTTCTTGACAGATCCGAGAAATGTTCACTTGATTGCTGCAAAGCATATTCTGAGGTACCTGAAGGGTACAATTGATTATGGGCTCAAGTACGATGCAAATCAAAAGATTAACCTAGAGGGTTATGTTGATTCAGATTGGGTAGGCAGTGCCATTGATAGGAAGAGCACTTTAGGGTGTTGCTTCAGTATGGGATCAGGTGTGATCTCTTGGTTTAGCAGGAAGCAATCCTATGTGGCACTAAGTATAGCTGAAGCAGAGTATGTCATAGCTTGTTCAGCTATTTGTGAGGCGGTATGGCTGTGGAAGCTACTGTCTGATATATTTGATCTCCAGTTGGATGCTACTTATATACATTGTAAGAACCAGAGTTGCGTGAAGTTGTCAGAGAATCTAGTGTTCCATGACAAGTCGAAGCATATCGAGATCAAGTATCACTATATCAGGGATATGGTGCAGAGGGGAGCAGTGAAGCTCCAGTATGTTGTGACGGAGGAACATATAGCTGATGTATTGACGAAGCCATTGGCTAGGCTGAAGTTTGAGTACTTCAGGGAGAAGTTTGGTGTTCTCTAGATCGAGGTTTCCTCCAAGAGAAAATGATGAGACCCATAGCCATTCTAAGATGGTGAGAGGATTGGTTCCTTCCATGGTCAGATGTAAGGGAAGATCCATTCTGTCATGGTGAGATGATTGGTTCCTTCCATGTCCGATATGAGTGCTGGCCATTCTGTCGAGTAGGACATATGTAAGGAAAATTTCCATTCTAGGAATGGAGGCACCTGGTTAGTTACCAGGAAAACTCAGTCTAGGACTGAGAAGCCATTCTGATGTGATAGAGGGATGTGTTCCCACTTGATCAGATGTAAGGGCTGAGCCATTCTGTCATGGCTAAAGGATTAAGTTACTTCCATGTCAGATGTGAGTGTTGGCCATTTCGACGAGTAGGTCGGATGTAAGGGAAATTGCCATTCTCTAGGAGACTGGAGGCACCTGGTCAGTTACCAGGTAGCTCAGTCGAGGAGGACTGGGGGCCATTCTGATATGACTATCGGATTGGTTCCTACAAGATCAGATATGAGTACAAGCCCTTCCATCATTGTGAGCAGGATGTGTTCCTGCCTGGGTGGATGTAAATGCAGAGCCTTTCTTCGATCATGTGTTGATCAGGTATAAGTGTTGTGCCTTTATTCGATCATGTGTTGATCAGATGTAAGTGCAGTGCCTTTCTTCGATCATGTGTTGATCATATGTAAGTGCAGTATCTATCTTCAATCATGTGTTGATCAGACAGAGATGTTGAAGCCTTTCTTCGATCATGTGTTGATCAGATGTAAGTGTTGGGCCTTTCTGATATGATTATAGGATTGGTTCCTACATGATTAGATGTGAGTGTTGGGCATGCCTTTCTAACGAGTAGGTCAGATGTAAGTGTTGGGTGTGCCTTTATTTGATCATGTGTTGATCATATGTAAGTGCAGTATCTATCTTCAACCATGTGTTGATCAGATAGAAATGATGAGCCATTCTTTGATCATGTGTTGATCAGATGTAAGTGCAGTGTCTATCTTCGATCATGTGTTGATCAGATATAAATGATGAGCCTTTCTTCAATCATGTGTTGATCAGATATAAGTGCTGAAGAAGACCTACATGGAGGCAAGGCCTACAACCAACATGAAAAAGGGTTGGCTCTGTAGAACTTCCTGTGACGAGAAGAATCATGAGATAGCTCACCCGTGATGATCCAGATCCAGTGATGATCCAAATCCAGTGATAATCCAGATCCAGTGATGATGATCCAGTAGTGATGATCTAGATCTAGTGATGATGCCCAGTGATGATCCAGATCTAGTGATGATGTCCCATGATGATCCAGATCGAGAGATGATCCAGATTCGAAGATGAAGATGACTTGAAGACAAAGATGACTTGAAGACTCAGAAGACTTGAGATGCAGATGACGAGATGATCCAGCTGATACAGAGAAGAAGACCAGTGTTGAAAATTGTGTCAAAATAATACCTTCCTAGTTAAGAGGGAGTGTTGATGTATTTGTAACTTCAGAATGTATTCATCTATGTATCTTATGTATTGTAACCCGATGTTTATTATGGGATGTAGTTATAATGTAATTGAGTCATATTATCATGCCCCGATGTTTCGATCGGGAGGATCAATAATGTAAACAAGTCATGTCAAGTCATAGTGAGTAACCCTCCGATTGTCTAAGGGTTAATGTCCCTGTATTTCTGGGGCACTAGGGTTATTAGACTCTCCTAGTAGAGGTCGGCCCTCGTAGGGTTTTTAGTCATGTCAGGATTAGTATAAATAGAGAACTAGAGTCTCTATTTATCACACAACTCATCCACACTCAAGAGTAGTGCATAGTTGAGGAAGGAGAAGACATTGGGGCTAGATAAGAAGAAGGTTACCGCTGTTGAGAGATCACTTACTGTTTTGGGGCTTTTACTGTTTTGGTGCTGATTCTATCTCTGAGGAAGTTGCGGGGTTTTCTCCTTTATGGTTTCCCCGAGGAAAAACACTGTGTTCATTGTCTCTTGTGTTTGATTGCTGTACTTGTTATTCTCTCAGTTAAAGATCCTAATAATGCTAGATTAATGTTGAAAAACTAACATAAACACGCATTTACGGAAAGGAAAAATGTGCATATATGGAAGATAGCTTCCGTATATGCGCATTTATGCCTTCTGTAAATGTGCATTTACAGAAGCACATCTATATATGCATGTGCATATACTAAAGTGATTTCGTATATGCACACACATATACAGAAGCAACACATATATGGAAGCGCTTATGTATATGTGCACAAGTATGGTAGCACAATGCATATAGAGAAGCAATTTCGTATATGCATGATGGTAGTTATAAAAAAGTTATAAAAAACATAAATTTTAGAGCCCATCATACAGAATGAGATGTTGTATATGCACGCATATACTGAAGGAGCTTTCATATATGCATGCGCATATACAGAAGACACTTTTGTATATGCACATACATATACAGAAGGCACTTATGCCTTCTGTATATGCACGTGCATATATGAAATTCTCTTCTGTGTATGAGTGGCATATACATAAGAGTGATTCTGTATGTATGTAAGACACTTTCATATGTATGGAAGGCGCTTATGTATATGTGTATGCATATACGGAAGGCGCTTCGATATATGCACGTGCATATATGTAAGAGCTTCTGTATATGTGCATATACGGAAGAGTGCTTGAACCTATAAAACATCTATAAACTATGTATATACTGGTATATACACTAGTAATATTACTAGTGTATATACCAATATATACACTGGTGTATATTATACTAGTATATACTAGTGTATATACACTGATGTTTAGGTATATATACTAGGTATATACACTATTGTATATACATCAACATATCAAGAGGGTGGCTAAAATGAGTCATATACACTGGTATATATACTAGTGTTTATACACTAGCATATATACAATATATACACTAGTGTATATACTATAATACATACTAGTGTATATATTAGATATACCTAGTTACAATACAATGTAGTCACATTATGGCATTATAGCATTCCAATAATAATATTGGAGGTTATGTTTGAGCTGGATAATATTAATGTTTGATTTTGGATTTCCGAACTAGAGGTGATGATCAACGAATATATTATAAAGATGTGTATATACACATCTTTAATACTAGGTATATACACTGGTGTATATACCTGGTATATACACTAGTATATATATCAGATATATACACCAGTGTATATACCAAGTATATACACCAATGTATATACCTGGTATATACACTGGTGTATATACTTGATACATACACTAGTGTAAATACTATGTATATACATTGGCGGATATACCAAGTATATATATTGGTTATACTAGATACATACACTGGTGTATATACCAATATATACACCAATGTATATACCAGCTAGTATATACTAGGTATATACATTGGTGTATATACCAGGTATACACATTGGTGTATACTAGGTATATACACTAGTTATTTTGTGTAGATACTCCCCATCCAATCTCTCTCTCTCCCTTTCTCTTTCTTCCTGTCTTTGGGGCATCCAAATATTCATAGTAGATATTGATCAGCTTCTACATCTTTTCCTTGAAGACTTCACACCCTTTCACATTTGTATGTACCAGTATATACACTAGTGAATATACCGATATAATATACATTAGAGTATATTACTAGTGTATATTACCAGTATATACACTATATATTAGTGTATATACTAGTAATTTACACTAGTGCATATACTGGTAATATACACTAATGTATATACTAGAGTAATATACATTAGCATATATATCAGTATATACACTAGTGTATATACCGATATATACACTAGTCTATTATTAGATTACCAGAGTATATTATACTAGTAATGTACACTAGCGTATATATACACTAGTGCATATACTGGTAATATACACTAATGTATATACTGGTAATCTAATAATATACATTAGCGTATACACCGGTATATACACTAGTGCATATACTGGTACTATACACTAATAATACACTAGTGTATATACCGGTATATACACTAGTGTATTATTAGATTACTAGAGTATATTATACTTTTCCTTTCTTTCATATTATGCAACATTTCCTCCTTGTTCAATAAATGTTCCTATTTGTGATTTAACCTGAATGTGAACAAATGAGTAGCAAACCCATCCTCCAAAAACCGCTTGGCCCATTTGGAGAGTGATGATTGTAGCTCATTAATTGCTAACCAAGTTGAAAGCCTCAAATTTAGACTCTACACAGAGACCAGGGGTTGACTGTTTTCAGAGACCGGTGGTTGGTACATTTTAGTGTTGAGGTGCCATGAAAAACTGCGCAGAACGGGAGATGGATATGAATGTATACGAGTGTATATACTATACATATAGCCTCATTCACATAGAGCCTTGTTAACACCCTACACAAAGAAAATATAGTGTATACACTAGAGTATATATGGGTATATACACTAGTGTATATACACCATAGTGTATATGGCTATACACTAGTGTATATACCAGTATATACACTAGTGTATACACCAGTGTATAAACTAGTATATACATATGCATATACTGGTATACATACTATTGTAAATACTGGGTGTATATACCGGTATATACACTAGTGTATATACACCATGTATATACTGGTATATACACTAGTGTATATACCAATATATTTTTGGTATATAATATGTATATTACTATATGCAACATTTTCAACATTATTTTGCATGCCTTAGGGGACCTTGAGGACTACTTTTAGATGTAAAAAAGGACTTTTGAACGGCATGTATATTTAAAATAGCATCAAAATGTTTCAATGGTTAATTCACATGTTTGGGCAAAGTAAACAAAAAAATATTGAAGTTCTCACCTTCAAATTTTAACAATTATTCATAGGAGGAATTTGTTGTAGGAACATCTAAGACAACTAATTTCATGATCACGTTAGGTAAACATAACATAGATGAGTGCAATACATATCATGCCATAGGGTTACAACAATTGGTAATGAGTAATTGAGTTGAGAAGTTGTAAATGGAAAGTTACGAGTTCAAATCCCCCGTGGGTGCTTACAAAAAAAAGTGCAATTCATATGAAGACACAAAACCACAACCTGTATCTTTTCAAATCATAATTTTTCTACAAGAGCTAGTGAGGACCATGGAATTATCTTCATTAGAAAAAAGGTAGCAGTGTTCTCCATTGTATAAGTCAAGCTTACTTTGGGAGCTCCTCTGTGGGGCTTCCAAGTCGAGCTCGCTTTGGGAGCTCCTCTTTCAAGCTTCCAAGTCGAGCTGAAATCATTGAGTCGTGACGGAAGCCCCCCCCTATCTATCACTCCCTTGCCATATTTTCAGGTGCTCACTTGGTGGGTGCACCTTTGTCGAGCTTCCAAGTTGAGTTGTCCCTTGGGCGCACCTATACTAGGATTCCAAGTCAAGTTGATACTTAGACGCACCGCTCTATCTATGTCATCTCCCATCAAGTGGGTTTTCTAAGACGAACCTCCTACTCCCTCAAGAACACTGAATACCATCCATGACTCCCTCTGATCCCACAAACTATATGACCTTATGCTAATTTGAATTGCATGCTTTATCTTATAAATCCACTTGGAAGTTTCCACTTACTTCCCCTCAGGTCTTGACATTATATCCTTCCAAATATGTTGCCATAGGGTGAATCCATGAAGATGGGTGTCTATTTTGGGGGGTCTTATGAGAAAATAAATTTGATTTTTTCATGTTTTTCAACTTCGGGCAAACGAAAGTGATATTTTCATTTAGAATTTCACTTTCAAGTAAAAACAAAACTTTTAGAGAATTATGTTAGCTTTCTATTCATAATTTTTTGAATTTTGTTTATTGAGATTTGATATGTCATTTCGGAAAATGTTTGACAGTGTGCCCTTATCAAATGAAAGGACTTAAAAATAGTCATGTTTGGTTGCGCTCGTAAAATCATTGTTAAAGTTGTGTTTTGCAAAACACAAATATGCTATGACAATATACACACAATATACTATTGCGATGAATATAATTTTGTAACCAACGGATATATATACTAATTATAATATTTTTTTTAATTCGACCAATGGGAAAACATTGTCGGTTTTAAACATGTTTTTGGTTGCGCCACTTTTCTCTCAATTGACTATAAAGCTTAAAAATTTACGAATACCCTTTTGAAGTAGACACTCCAATTAAGCGCACCATATTTGCTTCAACTTTTTTGGTGGTGTATTTTTAAAGTTATATATTTTTCATTTCACTGAATTTTGAAAGAGATGAAACTAAACTTGACACATGTTAAGAAAAATAAAAATAAAAATATCGGATCTCACCTATACACAACAAAATCTATACCTACGGAAAGTAGATTTAATGACGAAACTAAAGGTATCAAGTCCGACAGTCGATTTGTAGTGTAAGGCATCCATTTTACCTTCTGAAAATGGAGAAACCTGAAAACTGTGCAGGCTACAGGTTTCAGAGGTTATTCGATCGAATAATTATTCAGCCGAACAATGTTTTTCCGTAACGGAGCATTACAAGCAAGGTTGTTCGGTCGAAAAACTAAGCGCAAAAAAAAATTCGTCAGCCGGAAAAAAAATCGTATAAGTAAAACGAAAGAGCCTCATTATTTTCGCACCTCTTCATTTCATATAAGTAAAAAGAAAGAGACTCATTATTTTCGCACCTCTTCATTTCGTATAAGTAAAACGAAAGAGCCTCATTATTTTCTCACCTCCTCATTTCGTATAAGTAAAAATATTTTTGAAGGGGTTTTCAGAGGAGATTTCTTTTTCCAAAGGGTTTTTTTTGGAAGGTATTTTTCCTCTTATTTATTTTCAAGGGGTACATTCAAAGAGTTTTTTCCCAAGGCACTTTTGCCAAATATTTTGTGTTCTAAATTATTTTTGAAAAGAAGTTATTTCTTTGCAAGAAGTTTTTTCATAGAATTTTTTTCCAAAGCAAAGTAGGTTCTTTGCAATGGCTTTTTGCAAAGAGTTTTTTTGCAAAGTATTTTTGCAAATGAGTTCTTTTTCCAAAATATTTATATAAGTTGTTTTTTCAAAGAGTTTTTTTATTCCAATTGTTTTCCAAAGAAGATTTCTTTACAAGGTGTTCTTACTTTTTTCCAAGGGTTTTTCAAAAGGAGATTAAGCAATCATGGGCAATAAAATAAACCGTAAAAAAAATTGATTGTAAACGTGATGACGATGCTAATAGGGAGAAACAAAAACTCAGAAATACAGCCAAAAGAGCAAGGGTTGCAGAAACGAAAGAAATAATTGAAGATATAAGAACAGATTTACGTGACACTATTGATGAAATGGAAATTGAAAATATGGTACAAGAAGAACAAATGGAAGTTGAAGAGACCATTGTTGAAGATGTAAATAGTGATTTACATGTTAATGTTGATGAAGTCAATATTGAAGATCAAAACCAAGATCCATAAATTGGACCTGGTATGTATATGTCATGTATTTTCGAAATTCAGTTTTTATAATGAATTGTATTTTTGGACATATGTTAAATTTAATTTAATTGGATGTATAGGTACTTTCACCATTGATGATGAAATGTTAAAAGACATTGATTGTGACAAATATGGAGAAAAATTATCCATACATGTTGCACGATATCGTGGTACAAAAATTTATGATGATATTCTCAAGGATTGTTCAATAGTAGGACAAGCACACATTTTGAGATGTTTATTGGTGTCAAAGAAGTTAGAAGGTGCTACGTCATTATTGGGTATTCAAAAGGCGGCAAAAGAGTTGAAACTGAAACATAATGTTATAGAAAATATAGGTGATGCAATAAAAAAATTTGGAAAATCCAGAAAGAAAGATACCAGTGCTGCATGTAGAGCAATTCAGACAACAATTGTTTCAGCTAGTACTAGACAAAAACGTTTGACAACACAACTAGCACAAGCAATTGGAACCTCAAGAAATACATTATACAAACATAGAAATTTAGAATGCAAATAGATGAAAATGATGAACTTGCTTGTTGGGAAATTATTTGTAGACAACCTTACAAAGATAGAATGGGAGAAGGTGTTAAAGATATTGTATAGAAATATTGGTTGGAACATGCTCGAGTTTCACCAAAGTCAAGGGATATGATACGACAAAGAGTATCATGAAATGTATATGAGAGCCATCCAAAACATATAATGGAAATAACACAAGAACATTTGTTCAATAAATTCAAGGAAGATCATCGTCGAATTAATATGTCGATCACTACATTCGTGCAACAAAAACCATGGTATGTTAGACCTATTACTATACGTGACACACGTTGTTGTCATTATCATGTGCAATTTCAATTATATTACGACATGTTTCTTGAATTTGGTAAAATGTTTTGGACAAATTCACCACCTCCACCCATAGTAAATGAATTCATATCTCAAACCCTATGTGAGAGAAATCACGATGAATTATTTTATAATAAGAAATGTGTCAATGGAAAACATGGTCATGGTTGTGGAAATCTTGTTTTATTCCACAATAAATACCCTATTGATAATGATCAGTCGCTTTCAAATGTAACCATTGATTGGAGAATATATGGATACAACATTTATTCTACAAGTTCTAGTGATGCACATTTCAAAGAATTGAATTGCAAGAAGATAAAATATGTGTGACAGATTTTCTCAAGAAATTTGAAAGTGAAATTTATAAATACATCAAGTATTCACATAGAGCACGATGGCAAGACCTTCAATTCAAAAATTCCCGTGAAATTTTTCCAGCTGGAACAATTTTGTCTGTGGTTGATTTTGCAGAAAACTACACATTTGCTGCACAAAAAGAGATTCAAAGTGAATACTATCATTCTGACCAAGTTTCGATATTTGTCCATGTTCTATATAGACATTCTCAACAAGATGTTGATGGCATTCAAAGCACGTGTGACAATCAAGATGCGATTAAAGAATGTCACTTTTATATCAGCGATGATCGTACACATGATACACATTTTGTTCAACATTGTATTGAAAAAAAATTCTATGATTCACTAAAAAGTCGTAAAGTTAAATTCAATGAACATTGGATATAGTCGAATGGATGTGTGGGACAATTTAAATCTTCACAATCATTTTTTTGGTTATGTCGACTTCGTAAAGCAATGAACATTAAACATTGCTAAAATTTCTTTGAAATTGGACATGGAAAAGGTGAACATGATGGTGCAGGAGCATGCATAAAAAGAGCACTTTGAAGATGGAAAATGAACCATTCTTCTAGACGATTCCATTCAGCTACAGAGGTTGTCCAATGGTGTAAATCAAATCTAAGCCATGATTGTAGTCAACAATCAAAAGATGTGCTCAGGTATGTACATTATTTTTTTAATTTATAGTAATTGTCAATTTTAAAAAATGTATGTACTAACATTAAAGTATTTGTACACTAACATTAAAAGTTGTCATTTGTGATTTATCATTTATTGTGTAGGTTTTTTTGGCTTGTTGGGGTCCAAGATATAGATAGATCAATACCATATGAGGCTAGCACCATACATGAGACTAGAGAACTTCACTCTATTCAAACAAAATCCTTTGAAAATGTGTTTGCATTTTACAGTAGAAAGAAAACATGTTTTTGTCATATTTGCAATGAAAATGTTGAATCTACAGAAGTTTGTGAAAACATAACGAACAACTACATAAAACATTGGAAACACACATAGATTAATCCAAAAGGGAAAATGCCACTAGCAAGCATAGAAGAATTAGAATCGGAAGAAATAAAAATATCATCTGATGGAGGTAGAATTTCAGATCTTGTTAGAGAAGGTAATGATGTTGTTGATTGTTCAATATTGTCCATCACCTTATGTTTATATAGTCAATTTAATTCACTTAACTCCAACGCCAATTGTAATTTGCACAGGAGATATTTTCGCTGTGATTGCACCTTTAGACAACAACGAAAATGTAAAATATTATTTGATGCGATGCATTGAAGGAAAAATGAAGTTATTGGAGGACTACAATGACAACGGATTTACATATGAGAAAGGATCCATCATTTTAAAAGGCTATTTTTTGCAGCAGACCCGTATGATTGAAAATTATGTCTACTTTCAGGATTATGAACCTGATGTTATATGTTGTCAGTATAGTCATTTAGTATGTGCATCTCGAATAAATTTGGTACAAGTTGCATAAAAACAAACATTAAAAAATAAAAATGGAAATTGTCCAAATATGACCATGAACGGATAATTGAGGACGACATTCCATTGCGATGTTTTTAACTATATCATTTCTTGTTTTATGTTAAGATTGCCTATCATGAAGTTGTTGAACTTTAATTTATTAAAATTTAGAATCAAGTTGCTAATATTACCTTAGTAATAAAAAATATTAGAATTCAAAATCAAGTTGCTAATGTTACCTTAGAAAATTTATGGATTGAGCTATAATTTATTAGAATTTAGAATCAAGTTGCTAATTGTACTTATAAAAAATATTCCTATCAAATCTTCCTAACATTCCTAACCTTTCCTAACATCGATCATACATTCATATATTTACGCCTATCAAAACTTCCTAACATTACTAACATTTCCTAATATTCATTTCTAACATTCCCCACATTGATTTTTAACATTAAATTGCATATATCAAAACTTCCTAGCATTCCTAAAATTCTCAACTTTTCAACACTAAAAATATGTTACATATACAAACATACATAAATTTACTAATACACACATTCATCTAATTGCACCTATCTAAACTTCCTAACATTTCCTAACATTCATTCTTAACATCCATATATTTACACCTATCAAAACTTCCTAGTTCCTTTCCTAACATTTATTCCTAACATTCATGTATATTTGCACCTATCAAAACTTCTTAGTTCGTTTCTGAACATTCATTCCTAACATTCATGTACGTTTGCACCCATCAAAACTTCCTAACATTCCAACCATTTTCCTAACATTCCCTAACATTCATTCTTAACATTTATAAATTTACACCTATCAAAACTTCCTAATTCCTTTCCTAACATTCATGTATATTTGCACCTATCAAAACTTCCCAGTTCCTTTCTGAACATTCATTCCTAATATTCATGTATGTTTGCACCCATCAAAACTTCTTAACATTCCAAACATTTTCCTAACATTCATTTCTAACATTCCCTGGACATTGATTCCTAACATTCCCCACATTGATTCTTAACATTAGATTGCACCTATCAAAACTTTGTAACATTCTTAACATTCCTAAAATTCTCAACATTCATATATTTGCACCTATCAAAACTTCCTAACATTACTAACATTTCCTCACATTCATTTCTAACATTAGCATTCCCCATTCCCACATTCACTCCTAACATTCTCCATGTTCATTCTTAACATTAGCATTCCTCATATATTCGTTCTTAACAAATTGGATTGCTTTCATTCTTAACGTTAACATTCCCCATGTTCGTTCTTGACATTAACATTCCCCATATTCGTTCTTAACATTCCTAACCTTTACATATACATGTATATAATCCAAAAAACAATATCTAAGATCAATGTATGTATGTATATAATCCAAAAAAACAATCATGAACATGTGAGTTCAATGTACATGTATATAATAACAAAAACAGTCATGAACATGTGAGTTTAGTGTACATGTATATAATAAAAAAAACAATTATGAACATGTGTATAATCCTAAAATTAAGCTCCACGATGTCTGAATCAAAGAAGTCCACCACTATCCTCCAGTAGGGTCTTCCCTTGGACTCATAACAATCTGAAACATGTACATAAAAATAGATTATGAATATCATAAATTATTTAAACAATTTTAAATTAAAATAAAAAAAATTAAAACATTAAACTAATATATAGAAGAACAATACAATTATTAACAAAATTACCTCAAATTCTCTATCATTCAATGGAGTCTTCCCTTTGCCTCTAAAGGGTGGAGGAGACCCAAGCTGCAATATGTATAAAAATAGTTTATAAATCTTACAAACTATTTAAACTATTTTAAACTAAACTAAAAATAAAATAAAATGTTAAACTTACAATTCCACCACTATCCTCCAATGGAGTCTTCCCTTTGCCTCGAAAGATTGAAGAGACCCAAGCTTCAACACATATACAAGCAATTTACAAATGTCAAAAATGATTTAAACTAATTAAACTTATATATCAGAGAACAATTTGGGTAATAGTACATACCTTGAAGAAGAAACGAGTATAAGCATTACTACTTTTGCTTCCTCTAAATTTTATGTGTAGATGTGTAAATATCAGTCGAGGAGTAATTGGAGTCATAGATTTGATCAATCATATCTATAACTCCAAATAATCTACGACCCATATCTACAAATAAAGATAAATGACCCTTCTTTATATCAATGACACTGCAACCATAGATGATAGGGGGGAATCATCTCTACAACTATTGCCACGTCGATGATCAAATGAATGTGAACTATACAATAAGCTTGAATCCGGAGGTGAAGTCGATAATCTTTTATTTTCATTTCGGACACCAACTCCCAAAAAATGTGATGACCTCCTACGCTTTTGTCTCAAAGGCTGCTCTCTTTCCATTGGATATGATATCTACAAGTTTACAGAAATATCAATTTCTACATGTTAATTAATCAACTTCAAAGACCTAACTACTATAAAAACTAAGATTTCAATAAGGACCTAGATATCCCTAATATTATCTAATAATTCTTTACATGATTATAGCTAATTTATTATCTATTTCCATTTGATATGATATCTACAAGATTACACAAATCAACTCATATCATGTTCAAATTCTACATGTTAATTCCTCATCTTCAAAGACCTAACCACTAAAAAACTAAGTTTTTAATAAATACCTATATGTCCTTAATATTATCTAATATATCAACTCATAACATATTCAAATTCTGCATGTTAATGCCTCAACTTCATAGAACTAGCTACTATAAAAACAAAGTTTTTATTACCTAGATGTCCCTCATATTATCTAATAGTTCTTAAAATGAAAATAGCTACACTATTGTTGGATGTATGAGAAATAAATGTAGCAATCTCTGTGTTTTTTATGTGTTTTAGATTTTTAAAACTACATTTTTAATAAAAAACTAAATGTCCCTAATATTATCTAATAGTTCTCAAAATGAAAATAGCTACACTATTGTTGGATGTATGAGAAATTAATGTAGCAATCTCTACATTTTTTTATGTATTCTAGATTTTTAAAATTAATGGAACAAATATAATCAAATATGACATTAAAGCTACATTTCTTTATGTCAACTACAAATATTTTCATTATTCCATAAAATCATAAAAATATCCCTTATGCTAAGTAAACTGATCAGAGTCGGAGTTAATGAACTCTGCATGGACAAAGTTGATGAACTCTGCATGAACAGAGTTCATCAACTCTATCCACATAGATAGGGTTCATCAACTTTGTCCACATGGATAGAGTTCATCAACTTTGTCCATATGGATAGAATTAAGTTCATCATTCTATGTGAACATAGTTCATCAACTCTGTCCATGGATAGAGTATTCATTCATCAACTTTGTCCATGGATAGATTTAATACAAATATCTTCCTTATTATACCTATGAACTTAGATTAAAATTTAAAAAAAAATGTACAATATCTTAATATAATAGTAAGTATAAACTGTAACTAATAAGCATTATACAAGTTATATGTTTCTTTTATCATTTAGATTAAAAATACATAAGATCAAACAAATCGATAATCAAAAAATTTGATGTTTTATGTGTAATTATGTTTTTTTTGTTTATGATTTATATTAAACCTACTAAAATACGTTTTGCTAAATAAAGTTATCATGGAAAGAGTTGATGAACTCTGCATGATTATGGTTTTCTAAGTATAATCCATTGTTTTGCCTATATGGACAGATTTGATGAACTCTGTCCACATGCGGACAGAGTTGATGAATTCTGTCCAAATGGAGAGAGTACATCAACTCTGTCCATTTTATTTAAATTATTAAATATAATTTAAGTTAAAAATATTTCATTCTAATTAAAATAGATTATATCAAATTCTAAAAACATATAATTTATAATTAAAATTAACAAAAAATTATCGATGGTCATGAATAAAAAAACCCTTTAGATTGCAATTTAAAAAGCAATCAATTCGACTCATAGCGTTGGGTGATAAAAAAAACAAATGGAGTCCTACCTCGAGACTTTTTGTTGATCAACTCTGTCCAAATGGATAGAGTTCATCAATTCTGTCCAAATGGACAGAGTTGATCAACTCTGTCCACAATTGGACAAAGTTCATCAACCCTGTCAATTTGGGCAGAGTTCAACTCTGTACACCTATCTCCCCATTGTCAACCAGGTTTAAAGCATCTATCCATAATCAACCACTTTATAGTACCTTATTTGTTACGAATTAAATAATCACATCAAGAGGCCTAGAGAGATTCCATAATATTGCATCGGGGATAGGTAATTCCATTTTCATCTTGTTAATTTCGCAGATTACCATATAAAATACATTTTTAAAACTTTAATAAAGAGGACAACAACATTAAGGGCGGGATTCATAAAAATTTACCTGACAAGGGGTAGCACAGTAAGACCGGACCATGAGCAGACCCTCTAAGAAAAGACCACAAACACCACCATGAAGTGACCTCCACAAACAGACCTCCATGCCGAACAGACCTCCACGTGAAACAGACCATCACAAAGCAACCAACACAAACAGACCTCAACGCCGAGAGGAAACTAGACAGTGTTCGGCCTCCACATCAAACAGACCATCACGATCTCCACGTCGAACAGACCATCACAAAGCGACCTCCACGAACAGACCTCCATGTCGAGAGGAAATTAGACAGGTAGCGGGGTGCCAGGATGGCGTATGTACACGTCAGGAGGAACGGTGATGTGAACGGGGATGATGGGAAACAACCAACAAATCGGGTGGTGGGAGAAACACAACAGGATGAAGACAAATGACTACAGGTGAAATCAATGAAAATGGGGCTGGAGATGACCTTTTATGTGAAATAATTATTTGGCCGAATAATTATTGTTCGGCCAAATAATTATTCGGCCCAACAAGTATTCAGCCAAACAATTGTTTCGCCGAACAATTGTTCGTCGAGTAAGTATTGAAACGACCGTAAAAATTACCGGTCAGCTATGCGTTCTGTCAAATTAAACGGTTCACCGTTAAAGGTTATTCGACCAAATAAGGGATTTGTTATTCAGCCGAATAATTATAATTATTTGGCTGAATAAATTCATTATTCGGCCGAATAAATATAGTTATTTAGCCGAATAACGTCCACTATGTTGTTTGGGCACCCGATTCTCACGGAAGTGTTACCCAACTTCGCGTTTTCACCCCATACTACCTCCTCGTAACTAAAATGCTAGGAATCAATGATGCGACTCATTAATTCCAAATAAGTTGAGAATATTTGAGGTCATTTTCTCTCCTTGAAAGTATAATTAGGAGATGCATACTTCTCTACATCCTGCAAACTATCAAGAAGCAACACTGGCCTCTTTCTAATCATTGCAACATCTCTAGGAAGAACCAATGGCTCTGCTAGATCTAAAGGATCTAACCTCTTCCTCTTCTTCTTTGGCACATGGGTGTATACTTGACAACAAAATATCCTCAAGTGAGTCACCTCTAGCTTCACTCCTATGAATGATTCCTCGTAAGTCTTGTCCCCAATATCTAGTGATGAATCCTCTTCTAAGAATAAACTGTAGTATAGATTCCTTTTCCCATAAGAACATGGGTAAATCTTGATCATGGATCATTGCTTTGGTAGCCTTCATAATGAACATGTATTGTAATACATGACATAATTGTCCACAAGAGTTAACCAATAACATTTAAACAATTATGCAATTCATCAAAATATCTTGATTCAGTTTAAGTAAATAAAACTCATTAATGCACAAAGCAGTAAATACTTATCTTGATGTCGAATCACTCTTGATCCTCACCCCCTTGCATAAATCACTGAAGTGCTTAGAGGCATACGACCCATTCTTTATTGGAGTTTCCATCTCTCTGCATTATCTGACTAGGAATGTAGTCCTACTAAGGAGGAGGATAGTCTTGAATTGACTCCCTTTGGTGGATACCTGGATACCATGTTCACAATAAAAAACAAAAAAAATACAAATATTGCTAAATACTTCTCCAAAACAACTTTTCCTCTCATTGTTATTCTACTATGGATTGAACATACATGTACTATGATGAAATAAATAGATTGTCTCTACAATATCTAATACATAGAGCCAAAGAAACTATTTAAATGGTGCATAAGAGAGAGCTAAGAAGAACTTGAGGAGGCATGAGACTCATGCACAACTCATGTGGTTCTTAGGCATAATAAAATATATGGAGAAAAATAAAGTGTTGAAATGACACAGGGAGAATATGGTGCAAGAGAGAGAAAATAAACCTCAAGGAGTATATCTTCTTCATTATTAGTGGCAATTCAGAACCCACAATTAAACTCCATGACTTTCTATCAAATTCAATCACAAATAATTAAACCTGCCCTTGTCACCCACTTTACCACATTTATTCATGTTGTTAATGCATGTGTTAACTATCTTTAATTCTTCAAATTTAAAATCCCTCAACATCACACTTTGTATTAACTAAACTGATATTTTTTAATTAAATGCAAATCTAGAGACTTAAATAAGTATTAATAGAAAATTCTAAAATAAATAATTGGTACAATAATTATATTTTACTAAGTCAAATTATTAATATTGGTTATCATTTATATTTAATATTTTTTATTATATTATTATTAGATATTGATATTATATTTTGTGATAGTAATTTATTTTTTTCCTATTATATAAAATAACATAAAAATAATAATAATGGCTACACATATATATAAACTAATATTTGGGCTAGGTACAATGTTCATATTCATGACACTTTTATCTAACAATTGAAATTATTGAATTTCTATTTAAGTTCAAAGCACTTTTAGAGCACATGGACATATGGGCATGGCATAGTTTATATTAAAAATTTAAAAAAAAATAAAAATTGGGGTTGTTCTTAATTTATAAATATCTTTGTATATATGATTAGTTTTTATATTGTTGATGTATTCTTAATGTTGTTTTGTAATTTTTGCATTGGACTAACAACAATCTTAAATATTTTTTCACCAAGAAATAAGTTATAACTTATTATTCAAAATTTTGAATCAAAGTTACATGAAATGATCAAGACTTATGCTCTCTACACTTTCACATCATATTCCTTAATACATAAGAAATTAGCGTAAAAACCAAAGTTGACTTTCCTCATATCTCATTTATAAAATAAGAGACTACATTGTTATTGGTACAAAAAAGAACTAGATACATGTAGCTGAGTCCTCCTAACTCATATACAAAGAGATTAAATAGTTGAAAAGAAATATTTTAAGGTTAAACAAAGAAAACCTGAAAATTACAATCTAGGAAAATTGTATATAGCCTCGAGCTATGTTACTCTTTGCTTCATGTATACTTCAAAATATATGTGGCCTTCTTCATAACCAATAGACTTTTTGGAAAGACTATCTATTGTAGTATTGAATTGCATGTAGACATGCTCGAATGAGAGAAAGTAAAATTTCTCTTTCAAACTGTCAATTATGGATTTCCATTGAGCCAATAAGGACCTTAGCTCCCATCAACCCAATCTACAATTACTCTAGAAGCACCAAGCACATGCAAATATAGGATATTTTTGTGAGAAGTAAAAATAACAATCCCCAAAATGCCATAAATTCCACCATTGTGTTTGTGCCTTCCCTCCCCATAACCTATCCAAAGAGGATATTTTTAAAATCTATTTACAATTATAACCATTCCAACTCAATAATATGCTTCAAGCCCCATCAAAGAGGCCAATAGGAAGTTCATAAAAAATATTGAGCTAGAGAGTTCCTTTAATAGGTTGGGAATGAAACTCTTTATACCCCCAACAATTTTTTCGACTACCAATGAAGCATTTACCTTTGCATTTAAAAAAAAAACATTGTTTGATTGTCTCCAAATTTCTCATATAATAAAACTTGGGAAAGTTTTTTATGATATTCATATTTAATGCATCTAAACAAGAAAAGAAAAACATTGGTACATATTTCTAAATTTAAATAGTTTGATTTATATTAATATCTCTCTTGTTCAAGAAACTAAGTAGTTTGATTTATATTAGGATCGCTTTTGTTAAGAAACTAAGTTCTTTAAATACAATTTATTTGTTTATTATTTAGACGATAATATAATTTTATGAATAATAATTTATAATAAATTTTCAATTTTTTAATTATACTTTTTTTTTATCCTTTAGTTTCAAAAAAATGTTTTTAGCCTCCTTGTTATGTAAGATTTTAAACAATAGTGTGTATCTTTATCAGTTCATGATTATATATCTTTATCAGTTCATAGATTAGAATGCGAAGCAAAGATATTACAAAATATCTATTGAAACAAGATATATAACCAAATTAGACAAATGTCTTACAATTCCCGTTTGAATTACATTTCTTTGCATAAATGAGCGTATCGTGTGACACGAAAGTCCCACGGAGACATGGATTTATGATACACAGACTACAGCGATATTTCAAATTTTTTTCACTTAAGTTCACTTGCTTCTTAACGACATTGGTAGCGTAGGCCCAAGCATTGTTGGTAATGGGTCCGCCAAGTGGTCAAAGAGATTTTGAAGGGCCCTTTTGCCGGTCACGATTTCCTGCACGAAGAAACCGAACGTGGAGAACATGGCCAGCCGCCCTTTCTTTGTTTCCTTCACCTTTAGCTCTGCGAAGGCCTCCCGGTCGTCAGCCAGCAATCTTTCTGCATTGTCTGAGCAGGAACCGTAGTCCTGCCGAGGTGGAGGTGGAGGATAGTCTCCTTGACACCCTTTGGTGGATACTCTGATACCCTGTTCACAATAGAGAAACAACCAAATACAAATTTTCACTCATTGTTATTCTACTATGGATTGAACATCCATGTATTATGATGAAATAAATAGATCGTCTCTACGATATCAAAAACATGGAGCCTTAAAATGGTGCATAAGGCGGAATCAAATCAAATATATGGATCCCATCAAAGTGTTGAAATGATAGATAGAGATTATGGTAAGAGAGATTAAAGAAACCTCAAGGAGGCGAAATCATCTGGTTTTGATTGTTATTGTAGCTTATTGTTTCAAAATATGCATTTACCCTACGATCTGCGGGTTCTTATAAATGTGAAATAATTGGAAATACCTGCTCTGTCCTTTTGCACTTCATCGGGTTCATAATGCCACGTTGAGTTTTAATATCTACCAGAAAATCTTGGTTGGAACCAGCGGTCAAATTTGAACCCGTCCCAGCTCTTCCAAAGGGGTTTAGCCCGTCCCAGAAGTGTAAAAATTTAATTTTTTTATTTCACCCGTCCACCATGAAAGGATACCTTAACTTAAATATTTCAAAAGAAGGGTAAGCTTTTAATTTGCCGGTCAATTTTTTTTTTCCGTTGTAAGTACATTCTGTGAATCTGTGAATAGGCAATGGGCAATAATAATTAATGAGTAATGACTTTACATCACATCATGGGATCCTTTTCAAACATATGAATAACCATAAATACCAAATCATTGTGCATGACACAACAGTTTTGCAATATCGTTAGATCCGTGTGAGCAGCTTCCCGAGGCTTACATAACGCAGAAGTTGGAACAACAATTTCGAGCACAATTTACAAGCTATTATGACACCAATCAAAATGCAACTTTAATTTATATTTTTTTAAAATAATTAAATTTTTTATTTTCAACATCAATTTTTACAAAAAATTTCAAGTCTTACGCAAACATTAATAAATCTCTTAAAATTTATATATCATTTTTGTGATGACATAAAAAAACAAAATGGATTCTTTACTTTTTTAAGGTTCAATAAAAGAAACTTAATCATAATAAATATTAATAACTGTAATTATCATCTTTAAAACATTTTTAATGAAATAATTTTCAAAAGGGATAGAGTTTGTATATCAATCAAATCTTGGTATTTTAGAAAACATTTTAATATTATTTACATTTTTATTATATATAATTAATAACCTGTGTAATAATTTATTATTATTTAAGTTTTTTTAATATATTTATTTTAAAACAATGTCAAAAAAACTATGTAGATAATTAGAATCTTGACATCCATGAAAAATCTTTAACATTATTGAATAAATATTAAAAAATTGTAACGATAAAAATAGTATTTTCAAAAGCTCTTTTCACCTGCGTTATTAAAAAAGGTGCATGTTTAAAACAATCCAATCTAAATGAATGGATTCATCTCAATACGGGATAAAATGATTAAATAAGATTTGTTATTCAATTAAATATAACAAAGATGTTTGAATATATAACAGTTTGAAACGTTAAAGCGGTATGTAGTTGCAATTTGCAATAATGCTTTGCGTGGGGAACAAGAGACTTATAAATCACTCATTGTTTACAACAATGTGCTCTCAAGCCTTGTTTACAACAAAAAGGAATGTCTGATCTTTATTTTGTGGGGTGGGGGTTGTTTGGATTTGCATTGGGTGTAATTTGTACTGCTGCTAACAGTATCAGGAATGGCCGTTAAGGTCAAAAAAGCTAGAAAACAGTATTTATTATTTATATTTATATTGCAAAGGTCTCTTTCAAAAGCTCTCTTTATTTGTAAGACTTTTATTGGAGACATTGGATATGCTAATGTTTCTCTCTCTTAGTAAACCTCATGATTTAAATGAGGTAGATTAGAATGGCATTTATGATGTATGGAAACAAATGAAAGCCAGAAAGCCTCTTTCATTGGGCTAGATTCATGTTTTCAATGACGTAATCCTAAATGTTTTTGAAGAATATGGAAGGAAAATATGTTTTCTTATTAAATTTTTAATAGAATTGGAGAGATATTTGTTTATTGATTAGGTTTAATAAAAATTTACAATGTTTGATGTAGTTTCTGTTTGATATTTTAAAATTATAAATGTTTGGAAGGGCATTATTTTATTTTCACCTTTTTTTTAATTGAAAGGCAAACTTAATTTTCAATTTTCAATTGAAATGCAATTATTTTTATAACCTTTCATCCTTGAAGGGTTGGATAGTTGCATGCCCTTCCAAAAAAAAATAAAGACCAGCCCTTCAAATTTGACCACTGGTTGGAACTCGAAAGTTGGAACCCTAATTCTATGGGCAGTGAACTATGGGTAACCTGTCCTGCAGAACACATATCAAAATCGGTCAAAATTGAATAGTTCGAATTTTATGAAGACAGGTTCTAAGAAATACCATCAAACATTATGTACTCTGTTTTGGCGAATACCCACAGAAAGATTATTGCCTCCTTCAAATACTAAATTTGTGCATCCACCACGGTAAATTTCCTGCTTGGAAGCGTGTTCTCTGCGTTGGTTGACTGAAGGGGGAGAGAATGAAAACGAGATGTAGGTTTAGCCAAGAGGGGTGGTGAAATTTGAATTACAACATGGAGCGCGACAATTTCAAATTTTCAAAATTCAAATTTGAATTACAACATGAGCATGAGCGATGGCATAACATGCATCATGAGCATGGTCATGGGGCGATGGCATGAACTTGGTTATCTGGAGGTTTTTCGATGACATAAGCATGCATGATAAGCACAGTTCTCAGGTGGATCGCCGATGGCCGGAAATTGGAATGTTATTACTGTGCACAGAGGGTTGAAATCGAGGGTACGACAAAGCCCCTGCGGGGTGCTTATTGCTTGCCTACACATCATACCCCCCTTTCGAGCAATTCGCAGCCAATTGGTAGCTTCAGTCCGTTTATAATTTTATTTATTTATGTATTTATTTATCTCATAGGGTTTTCAAAACCGGTTCAATGCTTATGAAGTGTAATGACAATTTACTTTTTACAAAAATAGCTTATTGATATTATTACTTAAGGGTTTTTGTTATTATTATTATTAATGCTCAAAAGAAATATGTTCTTAATTTTTTAATGACTTTGAAAGAAACGTCGAAAACAATGTGAAAATTTAATTGTTTATTTTAATATTGCATAATCTAATTGCAATAATGGTATTAGAAGTTGTTGAATTCATTTTTGTATTTATGGCAACAGTTTAATCTACATAAATTTATAATTTTGGTAAAAATTGCTGGCCACATTGGGGGATAACAAAATTAAAAAGTTATACTCATCAATCTCGTTCCATAGAACCTAACTATGTCCTAACCAAACTCTTCAATGGGAAGTATGCCAGATATAGTGCTAAACAAAGTGACCCAAAATAACCTAACTTGACAAAACATTATATGAAACAACATAAATAAAAATGCAAGGCATGAAAGGCAATTTCCCACACCTGGATATTTTGCTTGGATTCTTCATGACATGTATACTTGACAAATTGATCGTCATAGTAAGAAACTGCTCCATCTGCTACCTGTTCCAACTTTGGACCACATTGGTCCTTTCAACTCTCATCCCTCAAACCTAAACTTGCAAAAAAGTTTGATATATGAGGAGACTAGATTACCTCCTCCTTTGGAAAGTTGAGAAATCTATAAATTTGAGCCACTAGTGAGACCACTAATCTAATTCAAGTCAAGTTCTAGAAAATTGCTTCATTGGATTTGCATAAGACACACATTTCTTTATTTGGGTCTTGTAGCACTCTCAGCCTAATAGAAATCTCAGTGTAGCAACTATCCAATTCTTGGAGTTTCACTGAGAGTTTTCCTTCTTTCTAATGATTCCATTGCAATCAGGGTAATACGATGAGTTGTTGTACTTGTTCCATCGCATGATCACACCTTTTCATACTACATTGAATATCAACTAGATCACACCAGTAATATCTCAAAAATTACACTAGTAAGGTTTTTCCCAACTTTGCAATAAATATGTTCTTCAAAGGCCTAAAGCAGGCCCTTATCAATTTCTTATTGGTACCCCAAAGGCCCATTGTGGTAGAGGTTGGGAGCGAGGAGGGAATAAGCCTCTATAGGCACAAATGAAATTGCTAAAGCCAAGAAATCACATGTAGAAAACAATTGATCCATAGTACTTGTTATTAATTACACATTGTTGGGAGAAAGTATCATAATTTGGGAGGGCTTAAGAGCCTTAAATTTCCATCTCAATATTTATGTGTGATAAGACACCCAAACTATTGGCACAAAATAGAGACCAGGTTCTTGCGTGGGAGCCAACAAAGTGCACTGTTGCAACCTAGTGTGTTATCATTTTCAAGTCCTTAAAGGAGAAGGTCTCACTTGAAGCACAAACAAGACCTATGTAGAATGAGGAAGGTTAATTGCAGGGATACAATGATCATGGGTTATATCTGTCATCTCACAACATGGGTCTGATTTATCCTATCTCAAATTATTCCCATCGGGCACATTTAATCATGCATAAAACAAAGATACACATTTAGCAATAACCATTAGAGGAAATTTCAACTCAAAATAGGCCTCCTAAGGAAAATAATAAAATAATAGTTAAAATAATAAAATAATTATATTTATTAATTTTGGAGGAAGAAAAGAAAAAAACTACTTTTTTTGTTCGTATTTTCGACATATCTCCATGTGTTTTTACTCAAATTTTGATTGGGTGAGATCATTGGATGCGGAATTAAATTCCGCATCCAACGAGTCCCCACCCTGCATACTTTTAACAGACCACGCTACCCCAAAAATAAAAAAATGCCTGAAAAAATGTGATGATGACATCATCATCATGTTTTTCAAGTATTTTTTATTTTTTGGGTAGAGGGATCTGTCAAAAATATGCAGAGTGGTACTCGTTGGATGCAGAATTTCATTTTACATCCAACGAGCTCTCTCGATCGAAATTTGAGTAAAAACACACGGAGATATTTTGAAAATACAAACACAAAAAGTAGTTTTTTTTATGATACCTATCCCCAAATTTGTATTAAAAATTGTTTAAGACCTATACGGTATTTCAAATTTAAAGCAATTTCATTGGCTAACACATGATGACATGGAATTTGAATTAGGGTTGAAAGGCCCATTTTGAGTTGAAATTTCCTCTAATGCATAATACATTATACTTCATTATATAGAAAAATTAGGGAATTTAAGGGGGGGGGGGTTCTTCACTTTCATTGAATGGCGAATCTCTATTACATTACATACTCACAACTCTATGGACTCAAACTATTGACTATGGAATGACTCGTCGTGGCATTACATGTATCACAAAACCCATAACTCGATTACATTGACCAAACCTTGACTAAAAAAAAAGACTCAAATTTGTTGTTATCTTCAGTGCGTTCTCATCTTTTGTCGATCTTCTCTCTTCCTATGTTTCTTTTATTTTCTTAGTTTCTCTCTCTTTCTATGCTTTCCTTGTGATCTGTAAATAGTTGCGGGAGCTAAAATAGTTGAGACCCTTGGAGGCTTCCCAAACTACTGCATCATAAGCCGTGCTTTCTTCTGTCATTATGGGTCTTTCCAAAAATTAAGTTGCTGACACAAAATGCAAGCCCATAATGATCATAAGTCCACAAGGTATTCACTAAGTGAAACTGTGCCTAACATGTCCATTCATGAGATATTAACGAATACTCTTAATTTCACTAGATATTGATAAATACCTACAACTTTTTTTTGTTGATTCACCCTCACACTACATCTTTCCAATTAAAAAAACCCTATTTTTATTAGATACCCATTTTTATACCTCACAATACCTATAACCCCCTCCATACCCTACATCCCCTCCCCAATACCTACAATATATTTACCTTTTTTCACAATTTAAACCCCATCCTTTCCGAATAAACCTAATAAGATATTGCCCAACAAAGTGAAGTCCTGATACATGAAGCATACAAATATTATACAGAGATGAATGATATAGTCCCCTTTTATTTGATAGAACCTTGTCAATGTTGGTAAAAAAAATTGACTTCCTATTTGTTAGCTTGCAACACATGGAAAAACTTAATTACTTCAAATTTATTAACCCATAAAAAAATAAGGTAGACGAGATTAGAGAGAAGGGGATTTGAGTAATAGATTGATGTCCAAGTAACTTGATTATACGATGAATCACCAATCATTTGTATACCTGCAAATAGGCATATAATATTGTAATCGTTCATACATCAAACTAATTGTTTTTCCTATTAATAAGCCAAATTTTGTATGCTACAATTGACTTTACGACTACATATGAGATGTAATCTAATGGATCTGAACCGAACTGGATGATACCTGTCCCAGGGTGGACTGCTAGCCATAAATAAGGTTGTTAGAATGGGGAGAGAAGTGAACCACTTTCCTACCAATAACCACTTTATAGATCCATTAGTTTGCTAAGAGGAGGAACCGTTGATTGGCCTCTAAGAAGGTGAATGGTGGCTCGACCTATGTTTTTCTTAATGTTAAATATTAGTATTTGAATAATATTATTTTTTAAATATACCTTAACATAAATTACTTAATATATGATTGGATAAATGTGTAAAATGATTTTGATATGACCATTTTTATGTTATTCTTGATCGCTGATAAATAAACATAAAATTTAAAAACATCCCATCCCACAAGTTCATAACTCGAGAAGACCGCGTGAAATTGAACGACTTTTGTGTTACATCCATGCACTCGACAAAACCTTCTTCATGCCCAAGAGGCTGGCTTGGGTGACCATGTGGGCAAGATGGTCTAGTCGGAAGACTTGGGAAATGGTGCAAGTGACATAACACTTAAGGAGCATGTGGGCCTAGCAAGGACACGCTCCCCAAAAATGAAGACCGCGCTCACCCTTTGGTGCTTGGCAAGCCCAAGTGCATGACACCTTGGCACTTTGTCAATTGGAAGCACACTTGAGTGGAGCGCATGTTGGTGGAAATGGAACACCTTGATGGATTTGAAGGAGCACTGCCACATGAAAAAGGTGCATCACTTAGAGTGCGCTCAGCAACCACCTTGGTCGCTAGAGAGATGCGCTCATCAGAACGCCTGGTTAAAGGGGTCTGTTGGACCGAGCACCCATCGAAAGGCGTTCCCTTGCACGGCGACGCCCATACTTGGAATGGGATCATGGAAGTAAGATGTGGAGGAGCTCCCAACGATGACGCCACTAGAAAATAGAAGTGTGTGGATGAAGTGGACCTCGGCAAGGAGAGACACATCGACAAGGAGCTGGCATGCACGCTAAGGAAGCTAGTGCACCCACCTGTTAACTTTTCATATGTTTAGCTAAGACATCAGTATTTCATTTCATTTTTCATAACAAAAGCATATACACAGGATCACTTAAAGAAACAACATCACAAGAACAACACAGATTTATCATGGGAAAACCCTAAAGGGAAAAACCTAGCAAAAGCTTCCTCAATATAGATGCCCCAAAAAGGTAAAAGATAAAACCAGCAAGGAGATCAAAAACCTGATCCTCCTCCTTCTCCAGCTACTTCTCTCCTCCACAAGTGCGCTACTCAAGTGAGTGTGTGTTCAAATGAGGAGAGCTACACCTCTATTTATATTCATCCGTTCACTTCAATTAACTCATCCGACATGTAGGCTCGAGTTAATCATGTAGGCTCGAGTCACACATGTAGGCTCAAGTAACCACACTGGGGTGATAATGACCCACCTTTACAATTAGAGGGGACAACCTCATGACTCTTATTAGTTCTTCCGATTAAAAGCATTGGGGTACAAGATAATACAAGTGGTTCTCCCGGTAGGACCATCGGGGACCACAAAAGATACATATAGAATATTCTTCGAAGTTACAATATTTCAACACTCCCCCTTAACGAGAAGGGTATTCTACAACAACATCAACAACAACAATAGTAGGAGAGAGATAGAGGACATCATCAACATCATCAGGGTAATACATCTATAAATCATTGGAATCTTTTCAACATTATGTAGTCTTCATCTTCAATATTCAGTCTTCATCATCATTAATACTTTGACTGCTTCGATCAACAACATCTTTAGCACTTTGACCTTTCGATCAGCAACATCATCTTCAGCACTTTGACCTTTCGATCAGCAACATCATCTTCAACACTTTCGATCAACAACAACATCATCATCATACTCTGATCTTTTGACCAGAAACATCATCATGAAAATATCATCATCACCAAAACATCATTATCATCAAAACATCAACATCATCAACATCATCATCATCAAAACATCAACATGATCCTTCCTTTCGAAATTACAGGATCAACATGTCTGTGGTACTCAGACGATCCTTCCTGTCGGAATTACGGGATTTAGGTCTTTATGGAGTTACTAACGATCCTTCCTTTCAGAATTACGGGATCAACACATTTGTGGAGCTCAGATGTTCCTTCCTTTTGGAATTACGAGATCAAGTCTTTGCAGAGCTACTAACGATCCTTCCTTTCGAAATTACGGGATTTAGGTCTATACGGAGTTGCTAACGATCCTTCCTTTCAAAATTACGGGATCAACACATTTGTGGAACTCAGACAATCCTTCCTATTGGAATTACGGGATCAACACATCTGTGGAACTCAGACAATCCTTCCTATTGGAATTACGGGATCAACACATCTGTGGAACTCAGACAATCCTTCCTGTTGGAATTACGAGATCAAGTATTTATGGAGTTACCAATGATCCCTTTCGGAATTATGGGATTTAGGTATTTACGGAGTTACTAATGATCCTTCCTTTCGGAATTATGGGATTTAGGTCTTTACAGAGTTACTAACGATCCTTCCTTTCAGAATCGCGGGATCAACATATTTGTGGAATTCAGACAATCCTTCCTATTGGAATTACGGGATCAACACATCTGTGGAACTCAGACAATCCTTCCTATTGGAATTACGGGATCAATTCAATGATCCTTCCTTTTGGAATTACGGGATTTAGGTCTTTACGGAGTTACTAACGATCCTTCCTTTCGGAATTACGGGATCAACACAGATGTGGAACTCAGACAATCCTTCCTATTGGAATTATGGGATCAACACATCTGTGGAACTCAGACGATCCTTCCTATTGGAATTACGGGATGAATTCAATCATCCTTCCTTTCGGAATAACGGGATTTAGGTCTTTACGAAGTTACTAATGATGCTTCCTTTTGGAATTACGGGATCAACACAAATGTGGAACTCAGACAATCCTTCCTCTAGGAATTACGGGATCAACACACGTTCTCGAGTACCGAAGTTACCAGATATGTTCTAAACCAAAGTTCAAGGATGATACAATCCTACCACATTCACGGGGACCAAGATCTCCGGATACATTTTGAACCGAAGTTCAGGGATGATGCAATCCTACCACTTTCACGGGGGCCAAGACCTCTGGATACATTTTGAACTGAGGTTCAGTGATGATGCAATCCACCACTTTCATGGGGGCCGAGACCTCCGGATACATTTTGAACCGAGGTTCAGGGATGATGCAATCCACCACTTTCACGGGGGCCAAGACCTTCGGATACATTTTGAACCGAGGTTCAGGGATGATGCAATCCATCACTTTCACGGGGGACAAGACCTCCAGATACATTTTGAATCGAAGTTCAAGGATGATGCAATCCTACCACATTCATGGGGACCGAGACCTCTGGATACATTTTGAACCAAAGTTCAAGGATGATGCAATCCCACCACATTCACGAAGACCAAAGTCACTGGATCTATTTTGGACAGATGTCCTAGGATGATACAATCCCTCTTCATTCTCGAGGACCGAGGTCACTGGATCACTTTTGGACAGATATCCCGGGATGATACAATCCCTCTTGATTCTCGAGGACCGAGGTCACCAGATCACTTTAGGGCAGATGCCCAAGGATGATACAATCCCACTGCAACATCACTACTCCCCCTTTCGAGGAAGGTTCTTCCGAACCTCACCAAGCTTGTCTCGAAAGTGTTCGAACTTTACTCGAGACAGAGGCTTCGTTAGCACATCAGCAACCAAACCATCATCATCTACATCTTCAGTAGGGGAATACTGAACTATCACCATCTGTATCTCCAGTATGTGAATACTGAAAGCATCATCATCTATATCTTCAGTATAGAAATACTAAAAGCATCATCATCTCTATATTCAGTATAGAAATACTGAAAGCATCATCATCTATATCTTCAGTATAGAAATACTAAAAGCATCATCATCTCTATATTCAGTATAGAAATACGGAATCACCATTATCTGCATCTACAGTATGTAAATACTGAAACATCATCTATATCTTCAATATGGGAATACTGAAACATCATCATCTGTATATTCAGTATAGAAATACGGAATCACCATCATCTGCATCTACAGTATGTAAATATTGAAACATCATCTATATCTTCAGTATGGGAATACTTAAACATCATCATCTGCATCTTATCTCGTATGTAGAAATACCGGATTTCTATGTGTTACAACGGAACACAAGGTTCTCTGTCATCACAACTCTGGTTATCACATAGAACCATTGTAGTATCCATCTTCAATTCAAAGAGACTTGATATCAACTTCCGAAGCCATATGGCTTCACAACTTAGCAGAGCAATCTGCTATGTATCTTGCTTCAGCCATGCTACGAGAAACATTGGACTATTTCCTGCTAAACCATGAACTCATAGCAGACCCCAAACAAAAGCATCTACCTAATGTGCATTTCCCGTCTGAGATACTTCCAACCCAATCTGCATCTGTGTAGCCATACAATCTATACTCATGGCTACCATCATAATATAAACCAAATTCTATAGTCCCTTTCAGATATCTCATCACATGTTTTGCAGTTACTAGGTGAACCCGTCTTGGTTGAACAAGATATTGACTTAAGGTGTTCAAAGCAAAACAAATGTCTGGTCTGGTATTTGTTAAGTACATCAATGACCCAATGATCTGTCTATAATGAGTCATATCCACTAACTCTGATGAGTCATCAGCTAACAGCTTCAGGTTGGAGTCCATGGGTGTGGCCATGACTTTGCATTTCAACATATTGAATCTCTTCAATATCTCTACCGCATACTTTCCCTGGTTGAGAAATATTTCTTCTGAACTTTTCCATACTTCCAGACCTAGGAAATAATGCATTAACCCAAGGTTTTTCATCTCAAATTCTTCTGCTAGTTTCTTCTTGCTTTCCATGACCTGTTTTTCATTTCCTGTCAAGGATAAGTCATCCACATATAATAACAGGATGACAAGTTCATCTTCTACAACCTTGAGATAAAGGTTAGGATCAGCTTTACTCTTGGTAAATCCCATGCTCGACAAGAAACTATATATTCTTCCATACCAAGCTCTGGGAGCTTGCTTCAGGCCATAGAGGGCCTTCTTCAACTTGCATACGTGATTCCATCTGGCTTCAACTTCAAATCCTCATGACTATTCGATGAAAAAACTCTTTCTCAATCATACCATTAAGGAAGGCTTATCTTTACTTCACCATGGAAGAAACTACCATGATAGTTTTGAAGGAAGTGTACCTTACTTCCTGGAGTAAGTGTCTCTTTAGAATTAATTCCCTCTTTCTGAAAGAAACCTTTGGCCACAAATATTGCTTTATACTTCTTGATACTTCAGTCAGCTGCATGCTCTATTTTGTATATCCATTTGGAGGATACAATACTCCTTCCTTCTGGTTTGGGAACTATATCCCATACATCATTCTAGTATTCTTTCATCATGAGTTCGTCTTGTCAGATCATCAACATATCCTAGTCTTCTGCATTCAACTTTGAAGGTCAAAACCCACTTTACTCTTGGTAAAGTCTCGATCCATCAAGAATCTATCCATCATGTCATACCGTGTCGAACTCAGATATCTCCTGTAGTCACTCCCCTGGAAGTGGAGTATTATCTTCCTTCTTCATTCTGTACAGGTGGTTCTATGCTTGATATATACTGGTCAATAGAGTATGTCATGTCATAGTCTATTCTTTCTGAGGCAAATCACGAACCTTTCTTTGTACACTTGTTCTTGTAGATCCATATGGAGGATACTATGTACTTCCCTTTATGTCTCAAAATCATATCGTATACATAATTCCCCATGATCAACTGTTATTCTTTGATCATAGTTTCTTTTTATAGAATTCTTTTCTTCATCTTGAGTTATCTCTCATACCCATGGTGTTCTTCATCCTTTGAGGTGGATCTACCGCTTTCTGAAGCTCTTTCTTCCGTCATGGTGTCTCTAACCCTGGGAGCTTTAGATTCATGTTTATTGGATTGTCCTCACTTGTTCTTCGGAACAAGTCTCGTCCTTCTTTTCTTGTAGGAGGTTGTACAGGACCTTTCCTACAATTCAAATGCATTAGTTGCATGGTTAGAACTATTTCATGAAACATATGCATAATGACAAATTCTTATGCATCATGCAACTATTTATCCAATACAACATTCATCCATATCTCATAGAAACTTTCTAGATGCCTTCCATCTTTACCATGACATCATTGAGATTGTGCACTAATCCAATATGTCAGCAAAGAGGTTTGATAAGTAGCACTGGAGAGTTGTATAGCGTCATGAGCTACTTACCCATCACATGCATATTAGTAGTATTAATGTAAACAATCTATCATGCATAACACATCAACTGAATATAATCAAATGTATAACAAAACAATATCATGAAATGGCAACTGAATACTTATCTTTTATTTGTTTTGTGGGTAGACTCCATCTTGATCATTCTGCTTTATCATCTTCTTCATTCATGAAATCATCATTTCTTATCCAAATGATAAGATGAATAAGAGGTTCTTCAAGAATTGAGTTTTTCATATTCCTCATCACTTGAGGGATCTTCTTTGAATGGTGAGATCTTGATCTTCAATTACTCCCATCTTCTTCTTCTCTTCTTATTAGTCAAGCTGAAAGTAATCACTTACTTCTCGCATACATTCTTCTTCTACCGCTTCAAGTTGTTTTGCATTCTAGATCTTCACATTCTTCAACTGTTTTCTCAAAGCCATCTTCTGATTTAAGTTCTTATCTTCAAATAGCTTGATCAAGGAATCAAACATCTTCAATGTCTTTAGGGAAGACACTTGTGGTATAAGTTGATCCATGATTGAATCAACAATGATCTTCTTGGCCTTGATCAAGTTCTTCTTGTGTAAGGCTTTAAGCCTCATCTTCGTATGGAACTGGAACCTCTCTACTCATGTAGGTGTCCAATTCATTTTCTTCAGAGAGATAAAATACTTCCATGCTTGGAATTTGTCAACTGATGTGATATATCACTTTGAAATGAGAACCTCAAATGAAAATAGCAAAAGATTAGATCTTACCGATTTGAGGTGTCCGTCCTGTTTCTAGAGTTGGTTGATCTAGGGCTTGTCAGAGAAACCCTAATTTTTAAAAATTGGAATCTTTTAGATCTGATTGGATAGAAATATATATCTCTTCAAATGGATCTTTCCAATGTACTCCTTTTCTGAAAACAATGGAGGGAAGCTCCCGAAACAGGAAGCCCTAGTTTTCCAATTTCTTTTGCAGAAATGTCTATCACTGTTTCTGTGATATCTCTAAAATTAATGTTGTTTTATGTCTGAAATTTCGCACTGAGGTAACCTCACATGTTCCTGATCCAACACCATAGGTTTCATCAGAATTGGTTTCACCAATTGGGATTTATGATCATTTTCCCAGGGTGACCTGTTACAGGACTATTCAGAACAGTGAAGTTGTACGGCATGCCACGTGTCACTGGTTCATCTTATGAGTCTAATCTTTAGACAATAGAGATTAAAGTCTGTTATTTTTCTAGAACATCTTCAGGAATTCCATTTGGACCTAGGTATCCCAAGCTATAGCGATTTTCTCCAGGTGTCATTTTTAGGGATGAATTCTGGAAGAGGTTGGAACCATAACTTGGAGGGATCATATCTACCAGAATATAGATCATATGAAGCTTAATTTTGGATACAATGTACATAAGGATTTTATCTTCGGCCTCTACAATTTTTAGCTCCTGAACCTTCGTCAATCTCGGGATATAGCGAATGTACCAAAACTTAGCAGTTTTAGTATTTAGGGTTTTTATGGCTAGGGGTCAAACTAGGGTTTGACTTTCCCAGAGTTTCACCCAACCAAAAATATTGATCTAGGTCTCTAAACTTCAATTTTCATGAGAGAAATCCTATGCTAGGCTCACTCAAAAATTCTTCTTCTGCAAGAAGCCCTAATTTCTTCCAGGGAGAGAGAGAGGGCTATTTTTCCTTGTGAAAGCTGTCATGTTCAGGTTAGCTCTGATACCATGTTAACTTTTCATATGCTTAGCTAAGAAATCAGTATTTCATTTCATTTTTCATAACAAAAGCATATACACAGGATCACTAAAAGAAATAACATCACAAGAACAACATAGATTTATCCTGGGAAAAACCCAGCAAAAGCTTCCTCAATATAGATGCCCCAAAAAGGTAAAGGATAAAACTAGCAAGGAGATCAAAAACCTGATCCTCCTCCTTCTCCAGCTACTTCTCTCCTCCACAAGTGCGCTACTCAAGTGAGTGTGTGTTCAAATGAGGAGAGCTACACCTCTATTTATATTCATCCGTTCACTTCAATTAACTCATCCGACATGTAGGCTCGAGTTAATCATGTAGGCTCGAGTTACACATGTAGGCTCAAGTAACCACACTGGGGTGCTAATGACCCACCTTTACAATTAGAGGGGACAACCTCATGACACTTATTAGTTCTTTTGATTAGAAGCATAGGGGCACAATATAATACAAGTGGTTCTCTCGGTAGGACCATCGGGGACCACAAAAGATACATATAGAATATTCTTCGAAGTTACAATATTTCAACACCACCTTGGAATGCTATAAAGTCGTGACACTCATTTGGAAGAGAGGCATCCAAATCAAGTTGGACAGGTGAAAAGTCACTAGTGTAGATGAGCTATGGAGGTTTCCGAGCCCAAATGTAGCAAAGTCACTATCACAGACTTTACTCAGAAAAAAAACAGCGGTTGCAGAGAGAAGCATAGACCTAGAAAACCAGTGCTACCAGACGAGTTTAGTCCGAAAGAAGGTTGACGATAGTTACACATAGTAGAAAAGTTCACCAGTCTTGAGAGCTAGACGCCTACGGAGGGGTTAGTTCATCTTTGTGTATTTTTGTAACAGAGGTGTGGCAGCTAGTTGGGCTCACACCGGAGCTCTACTAGTTTGCGGCAACTCCTCTTTTGTAATCTGTTCATGTAATACAAATTAACGAGGTTAGCCGGTTTGGAAAACCAAACCTTACATTGTTTTGTGTTTTACTTGATTGCACTGTGTAATGAAATTGGATAAGTGTGGGTAAACAATTAATAAGTAAAAGTGACAAACGATACAAGTTCTAAGGAAATGTTTCTGCAGGTTAGGTGTAGTCTGTTGTAGTGTGTCTGAGTTGGTATTACCCTCAGAATGCTTCCAGATGTTTCCAGACGCTTCCACATGCCCAATAAGACCACATGAAAAAGTGGGCATGTTATTGTGGCTGTGACAGGCGGTATCACATGAACTTTGCAGCCAAAATTTGAGCTTTGTCGAGGTGGTTGCAGCATCGCTAGGATTACCATAGTTAGTGAGACTTGTTGTTTTTCGGAAAAAACATGAAGCAAGCCGGTTCCTAGAAAAGGAGAGTGGTTAGTGTGACGCCTTTGCAAAAGTTGGCGGTCTATCGAAAGAAGGTCCAAACAGAAGTGCGCTTCTTGGCAAGGAATTCCTGGTAGAGGCATGATGGTAACAACACGTGCTGCAGAGAGAGCACCAACAATAATGCTCAGGAGACGCTCGCTAAAGTGCTCCTTCACAACGCGCTATGGTAAGAGTGACCACTGAGGGTGTGCTTAGAGAAGACTCTCGCAGGAGCGCCCATAATAGCGCTAAGTTTCAATGTGCCTAATAACAAGTGAGAGCATCTGTGAAAAATTGCACATGGGAGGACGTTTGGTAGTGCGTCACCTGGGGCACATGCTCCATAGGAAATGAAGAGCGCCTGGAGAAGGTTCTCTTAGGGAAGCTCCCGGAAGAGCTCCCATCACATCGTGCAGCGGTTGGAAGGTGCACTATAGAAGAACACACGACAGTGCCAAGGAAGAGTGCACACCCAGAAGACGCTCGAACGAGGTGTGCTTGATGAAAACGCTTGGCAACACACTCAGGAAGGGCACCTAAGGCATGCTAAGGCAGCATGACCATCAACAACATGCACTAGAGGTGCGCTAAGGAAACGACTGTGGTAGGTTCACTCTAGCAAGGAGTGCTAACATCAACATTTAGGTGCATTTTTACGGAGAGGTTTTGTTGAATTTCAAACAAAGGTGCTTGGATGGAGACTTCAAAACAAGGCAAGTATGTCAGGTGGAGCCAAATTCTTAATGAGAAGTCACCTTGGGAATATTTGCAACCTGTCTAAGTGGGTGCCATAAGGAAGGAAATTGGTAGATGAAGGAAAAAAGAAAACGAATAGGACAGAGAGTCCGTGAACCGGAGTTTAGAAGAAGTGAAGAGCGGAATGGGTAAGAAAGTCACAAAGATGGTTTCTGAGTCATGGGCAGAACCGAAAGTTCCTTCTGACGGAGAGGAGTTTGTTCATGAGGATCCCAAGTCGAAGGCTTCTAAAGTGAAGCACATGCTTAACACTTTTGAGAAGAACATGGGGCAATTTTCTGAAGCACTCTATACTGATAGAAGTCTACAGCTTTTCTAAGCGAGATGGATTGAATACAGAAGGATTTTAATGAAGTCGTGAACAAATGCAAAGGGACAACCGACATGTTGCAGTTAGTCATTCAAAAATATATAAAGGGTCAGGTCATGAATCTTGAAGCATTAATAGAACAACTTCTACTTCACAAGAAGGACCAAGAAGACACCATCGCATTGTTGAAGCGAGCGTTGGCTAGTGGGCCTAGTACAATGTCAACAATGAAGATTCAGATGAAGGAACCATAACAGTTTGACGAAACACATAATGCTAAGATGCCTGGAAACTTCTGTTGGGATGTGGAGCAGTACTTGGATCAGATGAACTAAAGTTCATATGGAGCTAAGGTGAACGTTGTTGCCATGTTTCCCACAGTCACAAACAAGTTATGGTGGAGAAACTGTGCTGAAGATGTGGTTGAGGGAAATGTGGCTGAACGGATTAAGAATCGGGAAAAAATGAAGACATCTTTGAAGGCACAATTTGGTTCAGGGAACCAAGGCTAGATCGCAAGAAACACGCTTATGAGGATTAAGCACAGCGGGAGGATTCATGCCTACATCAAATCTTACACAATGTTATGTTGGAGATAAAGGACATGAGCAATGAGGATCATTTGTATTACTTCATGAAGGGTCAGTAGAATTGAGTGCAAGCACACTTGCGACACCAAGGACTGAATACCTTTGTCGAAGCCATTGCAGCCATAGATAAGTTGCTTGACTTCCGAGGATATGTAAAGGACGAAGCCAAGGGAAATGAGAATGGAAACGAGAAAGGACAAGGAAAGTTTAAGAAGAAACATAAAGGCAAGACTAAAATGGGGAAAAAACGGGATGAGGAGGCACCCAAGAAGGAATATGTTGCTAAGGACAAGGCTAAGACGGTTTCTTACTACATATGTGTGAAGGATGACTACGCAAAGAACTGTCCTTTGTGACCATAGAAGTTAGTTGTGGTGGAACAAGAGGATCATTGGGTTGGTGTTCTATAGGTTTTGAATTCAGTTTTGGAGGAGTCAGGAGTCTCGACAGAAATATACTTCACCAAACCGAGTTACGCTCTCATAGAGCTAAACGGATAGTAGGTCTTTGCACTGGTTGATAGTGGTGCTACACATAATTTCTTCAAGGAAGAGATGGTGAATCGACTCAATTTACATATTGATCTCGGAGTGAACACATTCAAGGCAGTCAATTTAGAGGCCGGGAGGGTGGTTGGCTTGGTGCACCAAGTTCCTTTAAAGATTGGAGAGTGGTCAGGAGAGATCAACCTCACAGTTGTTTCTCTTGATGACTTTGATGTTGTGCTTGGACATGAGTTCATAAAAAATTTGAAGGAAACACCTATGCCTCACTTAGAGAGCATAACATTTCTTGCGAGAGAAAATCCCATCAATGTGCGGATGACAAAGAGGTTACCGAGAGAACTAAAGCTGATTGTGTTGGCAGCATCACCACCCATAGCATAATCTAGGAAGCTTGATGGAGAACAATGTAGGGAATGTGTTGGCATAGAGGAAGTTGCTCGGTTGGAAGAGTGACTTGCTTCTAAGGAAACGATTGTTTTGTTGGAACAGTGACTTACAACCATGGAAACAGTTGTTGAAATGACCATGACGAGTTTAGAGGAACTCACCAAGTTTTGCAAGATTGCAGAAGAATGACATCGTGGTAAGGAGTTTGAGCTATCTGTAGTGCTAGCACAAGAAGAGGACACTTCAGTTGCAGCAATTGCATGCTAGGCGATCCTAAAGCACAGATACTGTTTGAAGAAGGGAATGGCACCCTTGGTGGAAACGTGCCACTTCTTATTTACTTGAGCCCGAAAGAGGAAAAATGACAGAGAGTAGAGAATCAGATGGGATATAACTGAGAAAATAATCCTCCTAACTCTACCAGTTAGACACTAGCATGACTCGGTCCCTACCCTTGGTGAAGGTAGGTGGACTACAAACGCTTCTTGGTGAAGTGCACCGAAAAAAGCGAAAAAACCAACCTTGGATGAAGCATGCAAATTTTTTTCAAACCATAGAGAAGTCACTAAGTGGGGAAATAATGCAGAGAGGACTAGAAGACATAAACCCATAGAGGCTTAGCAGATGGATTGATCACCCAAACGATGCAGATGATGGAGGGAATTGAAATTGGTGTATTGGCAGAGTGACGCACAGGAAAAGGGGGCTTAGTAGAAAAAGTCTAGTGTGGTTAGCAGCAGCATCATTTGACGACATGGAGAATTTAATACACCTTACCAAGGATGGAAAGTACTTCTATGGGGGAGGTTGTTACAACCATGCACTAGACGACACCTTCTTCACTCCCAAGAGGCTGGCTTAGGCACACATGTGGGAAAGACACTTCGATCGACAAACTTGTCAAGTGGTGTCTTGGCTAAGTGAGGAAACACTTGAGGAGTGCATGGACCTCACAAGGACACGCTCCCCACAAATGAAGCTCGCGCTCACCCCTTGGCACTTGGCAAGCCCAAGTGCACGACACCTTGGCACTTCGTCGGTTGGAAGCACGCTTAAATGGAGCGCACGTTGGTGGAAAGGGAACACCTTGAGGGAATCAGAGGAACGATGCCACATAACGAAGGAGAATCCCTTAGAGTGCGCCCTACTACCACCTTGGTTGCCCAAGAGACGCGCTCATGGGAGCGCCTAGTTAGAGGGGTCCATTGGACCGAGCTCCCGTTGGAAGGAACACCCCTACAGGATGACGACCATACTTGGAGTGCGCTGATGGAAGGTGCCCGTGGAGGAGCACCTGATGCCCAATGATGACACCACTGACCAAGAGAAGCGCACGTATGAAGTGGACCTCGATAAGGAGAGACACGTCTACAAGGCACTGAATTGCACGCTAAGGAAGCTATCGCTCCCACCTTGGAACGTTATAAATTCACAACACTATTTTGGAAGAGAGGCATCGAAGTCAAGTTGGAAAAGTGACAAGTCACTAGTGCATATGAGCTGTGGAGGTTTTCGAGCTAAGACGCAACAATGTCACTAACATAGGGTTTACTCAGAAAACACAATGGTTGTGGAGAGAAGCGTGGGTCTGGAAAACCGGTGCTCCCAAACAAGTTCAATCTAGAAGACAATTGACGATAGTTACACGGAGTAGCGAAGTTCAACAATCTTGAGAGCTAGATGTTCGCTGAGGATTTAGCTCATCTTTGCGTATTTTTGTAATAGAGGTGTGGCAGCTAGTTGGGCGCACACCTGTAGCTCTGTCGTTTTGTGGGAGCTGCTCTTTTGTAATATGTTCATATAATACAAGTTAATGGGGTTAGCCTGTGTGGAAACCCCAACCTTACATTGTGTTGTGTTTTACTTGATTACACTCTACAATGAAATTGGCTAATTATGGTTAAACAACTAATAAGTAAAAGTGATAAATGATACAAGTGCTAAGGAAAGGTTTTTGCAAGTTAGGCGTAGTCTATTGGACTGAGTCTGAGTTGGTCTTACCCTCAGAACACTTCCTAGTGGTGTCGCACACCCAATAAGACCACACGAAAAAGCGGGCGCATTATTGTGGCTATGGCATTTTGTGTCTAAGGTGACACGTTGTACAGTATACTTGCCATCTGTCAACTTGAGTACTTGAGCTTAAGGATAGTTTGTATGCAATGTATGTACACACATTATTAACGAGGGCATGTTTGTAAGAGCTATATTGCAAGTTTTTTTCCTTTCCTACTAAGCTAATGCTCTGCCCATTTTGTAATTAAATTTCCATACATATTATACTTCCATGAATTAAGTAATTATGCATTTAATACTTAAATTAAGTTGTAATTTTCATATAATTAAATTGTACATTCTGATTTTTTTTTTAAATTACTGTATATTAAATTAAATATTTTGAAAATTAATGCATATATTAAATTAAATGTTTAGAAAATTAATTTATATATTAAATTAAATATCGAGAAAAATGTAAAGTAATTTTCAAAGTTTATAACTAAATTTTTTGAAATAATTAGCTAATATTATTAATGGTGTTAATTTTATATGTTTTATATAAAATTGTCATTTATAAAAAAAAATTTAAAAATTAAAACTAATTGTATATATTTGTTTTAAATTTCAATTAAAAATTTGTAATTGACAAACATTATTTTCTTAAGAAGAAATTACACATCATTTCTTTATTATAAAATGCAATTCTCAACATAATGATTTGATAGCATTCACCTTAAAGATATGGCTATAAAAATATTTGAAAAGTACACTAAACAACATTTAAAACCATAAAAATATTTAAAAGACTAAGCAACATACAAAATAGACTTAAAGTTTAGTTATATTTTATTTATGTGATCAAATTTAATTAATAACTATAATAATTAAAGATCTAAAAATTAATATACTAGCATTTGCACTAAGAGGTGCAAAAAAACGTCGAGAGGGTAAAAATATTCTGTCTTTTTGCAAGCCAACTTTTGTGACTTGCCTTGGGAGACTGCATATTAATAGTGAGTTTTGAAATTTAAGGTAAAAACATTTATAACTGTTGTGTTTTGGGTTTTCGATTTTCAATTATAAATTTTGCAAGAAATAACAAAAATTAACTGACATCAACTTAAAATTAACGCGTACAATCATTATACCGAATATTTCCAAATAATAATAAATTTCAAGCTCCCACAACCCACAACCCGTAACCCAAAAATTGTGGGATGCGGGTTTTAGGAAAGATTAGAGGGATGACACACAATGCTTACAAAAATTATCCTGGATCCTGCATGGCTCTACTTTTTATGCATACTTTGAAATGTATTTAAGAACAGGTTGGCAATCAACAGTAGCCCTCCATATTGAAAGCATGGTAGGGTTGTGAATATTTAGAAGAGGATCGTTTCTTGTTGGATTGTAGGTTTTCTGTCCATTTGGATCAATGAATAACGAAGAAGTAGCTTGCAGTTCATATGGAAAACCATAACGACATTGAACAAATGTTCCTTTTTTCTAAACATTTGGTGTGCCTTTGAACAAAATTGACAAGTTCTTCATAGTCAGCTGAGTAGTTTGATGCAAATATTGATGGTGATGCAAGACTGCAAGGATCATTTGTAGTAGAATGGTGTGACTCAGATGTGGATAGCTGGGAATTACGAGGATTCCAAGCTATCACATGTGTGTCAAATTTTTTTTTGCAGCTTCAACTGTAACATCATCTTCCCAATCTAACGTGTCCATATTTGGTGCATTTGCCAACCAAATAAAACCATGAATGTGTGTGGATCCTCTATGTTTCCATTCATATCTACATTGGAGGAAAACGCATATATTAGAAATCAATTGTATAAAATAAAAAATATGTAGAGAAAAATAAGAAGGAATAGATGGTATAATACCTGCACCAATAATCGGTTATATGAAAAGCTTTTTGAAGCACCTCTTCAAGAAGTGTTTTGAATATATTGTGCATGTATTGTGATGTAATATGTGGATTTGATATGATGTTGTGAACCTTCCATTGATAAGCTTGAGCTGAACTATTAGGACATTTAACAGGAATTAGAGCATGCAAATCTGGCCATTTTGTGTCAGCTGCACTAAGGGTGAAGAAGAATGTTGGTGTACCTTGTTTATTGATCATATTTGTCAGTTCAACGCTACTTTTGTTCCAATATGAATGTGTTCCACGTAATGAAGACCCAAATCTTGCGACCTGCTCACCAATTTTATCATTCGGCATGTCTTGCAATTGGTTGACAAGCTCATGTACTATGGGAGGTAGTGTATCTTCAAGATTTTTTTTGACAAAAACAGAGGCAATACTATTACTTCGATGATGCATAATTAGATTGTATATGCAGTATCGGACGCGAGGATGTTCGGAAAATCTGTTGTCATGATAGCGAATAAGGTGAGGTGCATATTCGTGCATATCAATTTGATGAATGCGTGGTTGTAATAACATTGTTGTACCTGTGGGAAACAAAGTTGGAAAATCCATGCAAAGAAGGCCTTCTATATTGTACACTTAATATCATCCAACAAACAACAAAAATTACAAAAATTTGTAACTTAAATTCACCATATTAAATGTTAGTTTTTCATCATATAAGCTAGCATTATGATCTTAGGATCTTTTCACTGAGAGAATAACAAGCACATCAATAAAACATAAGCACATCACAAGAGACAAGAGACACAAAGAGTTTTCCTCGGGGAAACCATAAAGGAGAAAACCCCGCAACTTCCTCAGAGATAGAATCAGCACAAAAATGGTAAAACCCCAAAACAATAATATGCACTCCCGACAACAGTAGTCTCTCTCTCACACTGAGAGAGCTTCTCCTCTCTCACTCATGCACCCCAATGAGTGAGTGTGAGTGTAGCAAGTGATAAATAGAGAGGCTCTCACTCTCTATTTATATTCTTCCGTTCACTTGGAACCCACTCCATCATGTCGGCCTCACTTAACAATTACTTACTAGAGCCGACATCTCTAGGAGTGTCTGATAACCCTAGTGCCCCACCACTTGTGGGGACTTTGCCTCCTCCGACCAATAGGAGGGTAACACAATGGTGGGGACTATTGCCCTGACTTACAATGACTCACCTAGGCTCAACTTCACTAGGACATTCTAATAACCCAAGGGCCCCACAACTATAAGGACTTTAACCCTTGACCAATAGGAGGGTTACCCATAATGACTTGACATGACTTTCACATTATAGAAACTTCCCGATCGGAACATCGGGGCATGACATGACTCAAATACATCTCGGAATAAACATCGGGTTACAATAATTAATAAATACGGATGGATACATTCCGAAGTTACAAATACATCAACACTCCCTCTTAAATAGGAAGGTATTATCTCGACACAATTTATTAGCACAAGTGTTCTTCTTTGTATCATCTGGGTCATCATCAAGTCCTCGTCATCTTCAAGTCATCTTCGTATTCAAGTCATATTTCATTTGGATTTGAATCATCACTTGATCTAGATCATCGTCACTGGACCATACTCGATCTGGAACATCATCACTGGATCATACTCGATATGGAACATTGTCACTAGATCATACTCGATCTGGAACATCGTCACTAGATCATACTCGATCTGGAACATCACTGCTAGATATGGATCATCACTGGATCTGGATCATCATCACTGGATCTGGATCATCACTGCTGGATCTAGATCATCACTCAATATGGATAATCACTGTTGGATATGGATCATCACTGGATCTGGATCATCATCACTGGATCTGGATCATCACTCGATCTAGATCACCATCACTATATCTGGATCATTACTAGATCTGGATCATCTCTAGAGCATCATCTCTAGATCTGGATCATCACTGTTGGGTCATCTTCACTGGATCTAGATACTCACTCGATCTGGATCAGTACCATGGGTGCTATCTCATGATTCTTCTCATCACAGGAAGTTCTACAGAGCCATCCCTTTTTCATGCTGGTTGTAGGCCTAGCCTCCATGTAGGTCTTCGCCCAACACTTACATCTGACCTACTCATCAGAAAGGCACGCCCAGCACTCACATCTGATCATGTAGGAACCAATCCTATAATCATATCAGAAAGGCCTAGCACTCACATTCACTAGCATGATGGGAACTCAAACTACTATCATCTGTGAAATGGCTCAGCACTTACAACCACCAGCCTGATAGGAACCCAAACTACTATCATTTGTGGAAAGGCACGGCACTTATATCCACCAGCATGGTACGAACTCAAACTACTACCATCTGTGGAAAGGCTCAGCACTTACAATCACCAGCATGGTAGGAACTCAAACTACTACCATCTATGAAAAGGCACAGCACTTATAGTCACCATCATGATAGGAACTCAAACTACTATCATCTGTGAAAAGGCTCAGCACTTACAACCACCAGCATGATAGGAACTCAAAATACTATCATCTGTGGAAATGCCACTGCACTGACATCTGAGTACGTGGGAACACATCCCTCAGTCACATCAGAAAGGCTCTAAGTCCTAGATTGAGGATCCCTGGTACCTCACTAGGTAGCTCCATTCAAAGAATGGCGGTAGCCCTTATATCTAACACTAAGTTAGAATGGCTTAGCACTCATATTTGACATGGGAGGAACCTAATCCTTTAGCCATGACATAATGGCTTCAGCCCTTACATCTGATCAAGTGGGAACACATCCCACTGTCACATCAGAATGGCCATGCACTCATATCTGATCATGTGAGAACAAATCTCACGGTCATATCAGAACGGCCCTCAGTCATAAACTGAATTTTCCTGGTACCTCACCAGGTAGCTCCATTCCAAGAATGGAAATAGCCCTTATATCTGATCATGTAGGAACCAATCCTGTAGTCATATCAAAATGGCTTAGAACTCACATTTGGCATGGAAGGAACCAATCCTCTCACCATGATAGAATGGCTCAGCCCTTACATCTGACCTGCTCATCAGAATGGCTATGGATATTGATACTCATATCTATCATGGAAGGAACCAATCCTCTCACCATGACAGATGGATCATCCCTTACATCTGATCATGGAAGGAACCAATCCTCTCACCATGTCACAATGGCTATGGGTCTCATCACTTTCTCTTGGACGAAACCTCGATCTGGAGAACACCAAGATTCTCCCTGAAGTACTTGAAATTCAGCCTAGCCAATGGCTTCGTCAATACATCAGCTATCTGTTCCTCAGTCGCAACATACTGGAGCTTCACTGCTCCCTTCTGCACCATATCCCTAATATAGTGATACTTGATCTCAATGTGCTTCGACTTGTCATGGAACACTGGATTCTCTGACAACTTCACGCAACTCTGGTTGTCACAATGTATACAAGTGGCATCCAACTGGAGATCAAATACATCAGACAGTAGCTTCCGCAGCCATACTGCCTCATAGCTAGCTGAACAAGCTGCGACATATTCTTCTTCAGCTGTACTTAGTGCCACACAGGATTGCTTCCTGCTAAACTAAGAGATCACACCTGATCCCATACTGAAGCAACACCTTGAAGTGCTCTTCCTATCAATGGCACTGCCTGCCCAATCTAAATCAACATAACCCTCTAGGTTAATCTTTTGATTTGCATCGTACTTGAGCCCATAATCAATTGTACCCCTCAGGTACCTCAAAATATGCTTTGCAGCAATCAAGTGAACATTTCTCGGATCTGTCAAGAACTGGCTCAAGGTGTTCACAGCAAAGCAAATGTCTGGTCTCATGTTCGTCAGGTACATCAATGATCCAATCATCTGACGACACATCATAGCATCAACCAACTTTGATGAAGCATCACTCAATAGATTTAGGTTCGATGCCATAGGTGTGGCCATAGTCTTGCAGTCTATCATCCCAAACCTCTTCAGGATCTCTACTACATTCTTCCCTTGTCCAAGGAAGATTCCATCTGTACTCTGCCACACCTCCATACCTAGAAAGTAATGCATCATCCCCAAGTCCTTCATTTCGAACTCAGCAGCAGGGATGATTTTAAGGAACCATACTTATTTAAAAGTGTGTAAATGTTTGCGAATATTACCAATTCTTAAAACACCAACTTAAAATGATTGGCGATATTTTTCAAAAAATATTTTAATTTCTGAGGATTTCATATCGTTTATATAATAATTTGGCGATTTTTAAGGTGAAAAATGTTTACCCCATCAAAATTGGGCGAAACAGGGCTTCAAAAAATGCAAAATGACGAATCTTTTTTGGGATAAAAACATGTAAAAATAGCCCACTGGGCTAAAATTCGCCCCTAAAATTATCCCTGCTCAGCAGCAAGCTTCGTATCAGCAATCAGCCCATCCGTACCTGTCACAAATAGATAATATACATACAGTAGAAGCATCACTGGGTTGCCATCCTCAACCTTATAGTAAAGGTTGGAATCTGCTTTACTCTTGGTAAAGCCTAGAGTCATCAGTAATCTATCCATCCTGTCGTACTATGTCGAACCTCAAGATATTCTATAGTCACTCCCTCTGAAGCAGAGCATCATACTCCCTCTGTCTTCTGTACTCTATGCCCTGAAACATTCTGTACCGGAGTGACAAGTAGTATCCATCTAGGATCAGTTGATACCAAGATCCTCTATTTTGAACTTTTTCAAAATTTCTTCTCACATCCATCTGTGAGCTTGTCACCCTTTATCAACCTTGTAGCAAAGGTTAAGATATTCATCAAGCTCATCATGTATGTGTTATCCCATGGGTGTCTTATGAACTCGTACAATGCCTTCTTTCATTTGCACACATGATTATGCATGTCATGTGACTTCACTTCCAGTGGCTGCAAATGTCTCTTCGTAGTCTATTCCTTCTTTTCGTGAGAAGCCTCGTGCTACGAATCTTGCTTTGTATCCTATGATGTTTCCATCTACTGTATGATGGAGCTACGAACTTCCCTTCACATATTGATATTGCATCCTAGATATCATTCTTCTTGAACTGGTCTTCCCTTTCTTCTTGGTGGCTGGAAGGTTCTGCATTAATGATGTCACTGCACTCGTCATATTATTCTTCATTTTGAAATGTCGTCACTTGTTCTTTGGAACAAGTCTCATTCTTCTTTGCTTCCAGGTGATTATGTATGCGGTCTTTCCTACAAGTCAAATGCATTTGTATGGTTAGAATATTTCATAAGGAATATTTATACTGGCAAGTTCTTATGCATAAATATATGATCATGCAACTACTTTATCCAATACAACATTCATCCATATCTCACTGAAATTTTCTAGATGCCTTCCATCTCTACCAGGACAACATTGTGATTGTGCACTAATCCAATATGTCAGCAAAGAGGTTTCATTCTAGATAAGTAGTAATGGAGAGTTGTATAGCACCATGAGCTACTTACCCATCACATGCATATTAGTAGTATACTGTCATTAATGCAAACATTCTATCATGCATAATACATTAACTGAATATAAACAAATGCATAACAAAACATTGAAATGACAATTGAATACTTATCTTTATTTGTTTCATGGGTATACTCCTTCTTGAGTCTTCAGCTTCATCGTCTTCTTCATTCATGATAGCATCGTTTCTTATCCAAATGCTAAGGTGGATAAGAGGTGCTTCAAGAGTTGAGTTCTTCATATTCCTCATTGCTTGAGGGATCTTCTTTGTATGGTGAGAGCTTGATCTTTAGTTTCTTCCATCTTCCCTTCTCTTCTTATGAATCGAGCTTCTTCTTCTTCTCGAAGTCTGCTGAAAGTAATTACTTCTTTCTGGCACACATTCTTCGAATGTATGAATCCCATGATCCTGGGAGGCCATCACCACTTCTGCATTCTTCACTTCTTCTTTTACCGCTTCAAGTTGTTCTTTGATTTGAGAGACCATTATGACTGCATGGTCTCTACATTCTATATTTTCACATTCTTCTTTTACCGCTTCAAGTTGTGCTTTGATTTGAGAGACCCTTATGACTGCATGGTCTCTGCATTCTGGATCTTCACATTCTTCAATTGGTTTCTTAAGGTCATCTTTTGATGTATGTTCTTCCCTTCAAATAGCTTGGTCAAGGAATCAAACATCTTTGATGTCTTTAGGGAAGACACTTGTGGTACAAGTTGATCCGTGATTGAATCAGCAATGATCTTCTTGACCTTGACCAAGTTCTTCTTGTGAAAGGCTTCTAGCCTCATCTCCCTTTGGAACTAGAACCTCTATACTCATGTAGGTGTCCAATCCATTTTCTTCAGAGAGAACATATACTTCGAGGCTTGGAAGTTGTCAAATTCACCAAGCTTATCATCAAGTTGATGTGATAGATCACTTTGAAATGATAACCTCAAATGAAAATAACAAAGGATTAGATCTTACCGATTTGAGGTGTCCGTCCTGGTTCCGGAGCTGGCTGATCTAGGATTTGTCATAGAAACCCTAATTTTCAAAACTTGGAATCTTTTAGATCTGATTGGATATAAATATATATCTCTTCAAATGGAGCTGTTCAATGTACTCCTTTTCTGAAAATAGTGGAGGGAAGCTCCCGAAATAGGAAGCCCTAGTTTTTCAATTTCTTCTGCAGAAATGCATGTTACTGTTTCTGCGATATCTCTGAAATTACTGCTCCCCAGTCTCTGAAATTTCTCAAGGATGTAAAATAGCATGTCCTAGATCCAAAACCATAGGTTTCATAAGAATTGGTTTCACCATTTTGGATGTATGATATTTTTCCCAAGGTGACCTGTTACACGATTGTTCAGAATAGTGAAGTTGTACGACATGACACATGTCACTGGTTCATATTCTAAGTCTGATATTCGGAACACTAAAAGTATAGTATATTATATTTCAGGAACATCTTCATTAATTCTATTTGGACCTTTGTAGCACAAGATATTGCAATTCTCCCTAGGTGTCCTGTTTAGGGATGAATTCTGGAAGAGGCTGGAACCCTAACTTGGAGGGATCATATCTCCCAGAATATAGTGAATATGAGGATGAATTTTGGACACCATGTCTATCATGATTTTATATTTGGTCCCTCACATTTTAATCTCCTGAGCCTTTGCCAATCTTTGGATACAGAGAATGTACCAAAACTTAGCAGTTTTAGTATTTAGGGTTTTTCTAGCTCGGGGTCAAACTACGGTTTGACTTTCCTGGAGTTTCACCCAACCAAATTTCTTGATCCACGTCTCTAAAATTAGGTTTTGATGAGGATAAAAATCCTATTCTGGTCTCACTCAAAAATTTCTCTTCTATAGAAAGCCCTAATTTCCGCATCGAAAACTGAAAATGCTCGGAATCGAATTCTACTTCGAGAGAAAGATGCGCCCTTCAATGGAGAGTTATCCTAGAATACTTTTGCTGATAGATTGTGGAGAGAGACCCAAAAATTAAGAATCCCTATCTTCTGTGGCTGCACAATGTATTCTTCTCAGGTTAGCTTTGATACCATGTTAGTTTTTCATCGTATAAGCTAGCATTATGATCTTAGGATCTTTTCACTGAGAGAATAACAAGCACAGCAATAAAACATAAGCACATCACAAGAGACAAGAGACACAAAGAGTTTTCCTTTGGGAAACCATAAAGGATAAAACCCCACAACTTCCTCAAAGATAGAATCAACACAAAAATGGTAAAACCCCAAAATAGTAAGATGCACTCCCCACAGCAGCAGTCTCTCTCTCTCTCACTGAGAGAGCTTCTCCTCTCTCACTCATGCGCCCCAATGAGTGAGTGTGAGTGTAGCAAGTGATAAATAGAGAGGCTCTCAATCTCTATTTATATTCTTCCGTTCACTTGGAACCCACTCCATCATGTCGGCCTCACTTAACAATTACTTACTAGTGCCGACATCTCTAGGAGTGTCTAATAACCCTAGTGCCCCACCACTTGTGGGAACTTTGCCTCCTCCGACCAATAGGAGGGTAACACAATGGTGGGGACTATTGCCCTGACTTACAATGACTCACCTAGGGTCGACTTCACTAGGATAGTCTAATAACCCAAGGGCCCCACAACTATGGGGACTTTAACCCTTGACCAATAGGAGGGTTACCCATAATGACTTGACATGACTTTCACATTATAGAAACTTCCTGATTGGAACATTGAGGCATGACATGACTCAAATACATTCCGGAATAAACATCAGGTTACAATAATTAAGAAATACGGATGAATACATTCCGAAGTTACAAATACATCAACATTAAAAATATGCAGGAAAATCAAAATCGTCCCTAGATAAACAACTCTGAAACAAAATACTGGACACCATAGACGAGAAATTCAAATTCTGGATTCAACTTGCAAGATGGACCAATAGATTACATTATTTATTTAAATTGTAAAATAATAATATTCTTTCGCTACGCTTATACCTTTCCAAAATGGAAGATAAAAACAAAAAGTTGGACACTATAAACAAGAAATTCAGATTCTGGATTCAACCTGCAAGATGGACCAATAGATTACATTATTTATTACGATTGTAATAATATTCTTTCGCTACGCTTATACCGACATGATTTAACAATTTTAAAATCAACATTTTTTAACATTTAAATACTATATTTTTTATACGACATTTTACATCTAAGCATAAGATGACGAGGTTAGCTGAGCTGTGGTATAGTGGTTTGCTCGATGAGTTGCAATAAATTTTTTAAATTTATAATAATTATTTGTTGAGTTGCGGTTTAGTTATAATAAAAAAATTAAATTTATAATAATTATTTGTTGAATTGTGGTTTAGTGGGGTGAATTTATGGTTAAAAATTAGAAATTTATAGATTTTTTTTAACAATAATATTTAAAATTAACATTTGCATTAGGAGGTGCAAAGGAATGTCCAGAGGGTAAAAATATTGAATCTTTACCACAACAAATTCTATGCAATAGACTTTTTTTGTTGGCACTATTAGTTTATAGACCTCAAACTTGAAGGAGAAACCCTTAGAGATCTCGCCAATGTGAATCGTAAAAGACCAACCTATATATAGATTTTTCGGGATCAGTTAGGACCGTAGGATTAAGATAAATGAATGGCCAAGATTAAACCTCACGGGATACGGGATATTATAACGAGATCTAAATTTTATTAACTATCCCGCAATCTGCATCCGGTGATTGCGGGATGCGTGATGCGGGATGACAAAAGTACCGAAGTTTTTGTTGTGTGTTCCCGCAACCCGCAATTTGCGGGATGTCTGACTCGCACACAGAAAATATCTCTGTATCCCGCATCGCGCGTCCCGCAACTTGCAATGTGGATTGCGGGATTTTAAGTTTACAATTTGCTCATTTTTCATGCAGCAACCCGCAATTTACGGGATGTGGGTTGCGGGATGTACGACTTGCACACACAAAATATCTTCGCATCCTGCAAAATGAAGAATGCGAGATGCCAAAAATACCGGAGTTTTTTGTTGCGTGTTTCCGTAAAAAAAATCACAAAATGAAAGCGGGATAGTTAATAAAATTTAGAGAGAGGCTGTCATTTATTTCCTTTCTCTTTTTTCACATGTGAGAGAAGTTGTCATTTATTTCCATTTTCTTTTTTCTTCCATGAGGAAGGGTCTTATTTCTTGCCTGTACTATATTGTTGAATTTTGTGTTGTTTAAATTGTTGTTCTGATTTAGGATTTCAATATTTATGTTTTGTGTTACTTCATTGCCTGTTGAATTTCAATTCCTTTCATAATTGTTGCATCTTCTACAGGCAAATAGTGCCTCGACAATTAAGCGATACACCGACACACAAATTCAAGGCATTCTCTGTTTGCACAAAGCTCTTTGAAACATAAAATCTTTCAATTTATCAATTTAATATTATTTATCAATTTAATTTAATATTATATTATTAATTTACCATTTACCGTGAGCTTTCCGCAAGGTAGAGTTTCCACAATGCGGAAAGGTAAATTGATAATCAATTTATCAATTTACCTTTTCGAATGCAGAAAGCAGAAAGTTTTTCTTTCCGTAGCAAATACTGAGAGACTCCTATACCGAACAGGTTAAGTTGTTCAAATGTTGGATAAGTTGCATTTTTTTAACAGTTTGGGAATTGTATTTTAATATGATTTTTATGGAGAAAAGATTTGAAACTGTCACATTGGATAACTAGTTGTTGAAGTTCAGAATTTGTGAATCAACTATCACATAAAAAGACATCAAAACTCAAAAAAGAATGTTGGCTTATGAAAAAAAATAAAATAAAAACTTGAACACAAAGCTACCATAACCTAATGTCCAAAATAATAAATGAAAGTTCAAGAGCCATAAATGAAACAAAGAAATCTTGAAATAATTAGCATTCTTCTCTTATGTACTAAAAAAACACGCTAATGAAACAAAGAGAGCTTGAAATAATTTCTTAAACAAATTAATTGAGAGTCACTAAGGTTTGCTTAAGAGAATTGCTTTAAAAAATTCTTTCATAGCTTGGCTTGTTAATTAAATCGGTTACATACAGTACATTATGGTTTTCTTTACCATTGCCCATTATTGACTACACAATATTAGTCTGAATCTCTTGTCGAGACTCCAAATGATCCTAAAATGTAATTGAATTATTAACAGTGTAAGAGAACCCCAAATTTAACCATAGACTATTAAGAACGCTCTTATAAGCAAGAACTCTTTTGGAATAGATTACCCATAAATTAACCACAACTGTTGAATTAAACAAACCTTAACCAACTAATATTATGATACGGCCATGGTTTGAAACCCCGGAACACTCAAAATCTTGTGAAATGTAAGAATTATAATGAATTTGCATCTTTGTTAGCATAAAATTATAGAAAGGTATAGCGTTGGATGCAGTAAGCACGTTGTGATCGACCACTCGTCTGTCTATTTAATCAACCACGTGTCCTTCCCTGGGTGTGTGTTTCGTGCTCAAAGGTGCCTTTCTGCATGGTTTCCGGACTGGCAAAGGAGTTTATATGCTTTATGTGCTCAACCTTTTCCACAATTCCCCTGTGTCCCAGTAACATTGTTGTATGAGGGGACTTGGAGAGGGGCATTCTTGTTCTCTTCACCTCCCATGGCGTGGGATCTCCTATAGGAAATACAGTGGGGTGTGTCCTCAACCTCGTCACCACCTTAGAGAAAATTAGCAAGTGGAAATTGTAAACGAGGTGATGAAGACTTTGAACACCCGCTACCCCAGTATGAGCATTCGCTTCGACTAATTGCTGCTTAACATGGCCCACATGCACTGGGACTTTGGAAGCCGTGACCTCTTCGGGGGTTCCTGGGGAGACACTCTCAGGACAGGAAAACCCCGGTATTGTGCAGTTAGAGGTATGACTATCCAGAAATATTCAAAGTGCATCACATCCAAGCCCTGATGGTTGGCGATTTCCTGGTGTAGACAACTAGGATGATAAAGGAACATAATTTCATGTTCACCAACCATCAGTACCCCCTCACAAACTAGCTTCTTGAACCACACAGGCATTGTTGTCTACAAGAAAACTCAAGACCTCACATAATTGAGCACTTTTGGCCTTTCTCTTAGTGTTCATTCATCCCCGTTCTTCAGCAGCTCTGAAGGGTGGCCCTATATAGGGTAAGCTAGATAGACCTGGAAATAACTTACCAGCATGGCTGCACACTTGACAACTGGTCATCACAATAATAGTACAAGTGACAAGTGGGCAAGGATCTTCATTGCTCGCAGAGAATCCAGTCAAGCCATCTCCTCTAATATTAAATTATCATACTGGCCATGGATAAGACCTTAGGTGTTCTCCCGCGTTGCTGCCCAGGTGGGTCAAGGCATTTGGACTAAACCTTCCTTGCCCTTTTGCCTATACTGGAGGTGGGATAAGAGCGGATTCGGCTGGCCGTGTTTCTTTGCTTTGTGTAGAGGCCAGATTTGTTGTTTCAAATATCTAAATTTCATGATGGATCCTCGAAGTTGGGACAGCAGGTGATGCTAGGGACATGGTCTTCACCTATGGGGTGTTGCGAATGGTCTGTGAGGACTCGATTACTGGTCAGAAAAAATAGATCATATGTGGGAATGTCCTTTATGTACCAGGTTCATCAAGAGATTTTGTCCACGCTAGAGTTTTGCACGCAGTCAAGCTATCCACCAATCTCGAATCTCAGAACAATGAATCCTCTAGTTCCACCTAGATTTCATTTATAATCCCTTACGACCCTTAATGGTTGAGCTTCTCTCGTTATATGCATCGTGGATCAGCTTCTTTCCAAGATTCGAGATTTTTATGCACGCGATTTCAATATCAAGACCCAAGGCTAAAACTTGCACCATTTAATTTAGTGGAATCAACACAGACCCTCGATCTGCAACCTTCCTTCATCTGGACCGGCCGGTCATAGGTACGTTTGATATTTTGCCAAGCTGGTCCCGTTCGATCAATCGCACAACTATCATCCACGAAATACTTTCAATTAGTCGATCAAAGATCGAATGACATATATACTGTTGATTGCCATGGACCCTACTACTTTTCTCAATTCGAAAATCTAACTCCGTCCGCACTATTTCAGATTGTGGAATCATCCACAACGGTAGATCTGCTCCTGCTCTTATCTCCGTCGTCAGATGTATTCGCCCTTTAATCCATTGTGCGATTTGGAAAATATTCTACCCCCGCATGCATGAAATAACTTAGAGCTGTTGATCTCGTCTTGCGTTGATCTTGACCTTTCAACCTCGAACCCACTTAAGGGACTCCGTGGATTTTCAACACTAAATCTTTCCTTGCACCTCCAGCCCGTCGAATCTCGCTCTGTCGTTGATCTTCAGAGTCATGGATCTGGACCGTCGATCCACGACACTCGTTGTCTTGTTTCCCCTACTGCATGTTTTGACCATAGAAGGATCTATCACCGTAGATCAAAATTCACACTCCCTCTTACAACTCTTGATGACAGAACCTGCTAACCCGATAACTTGACAAGCGCTTCCACCATTCTTCATCGAATAGGGTCAATTTTGAATGCTTTAAGCCCATCATTCACAAATTTAAACATAGTGATAACACACTAATTACATTAAGTTAAAACTGAATAATCCGAACAATGCTTTGAAATGGAATGGAATAAAATGGAACAATTACATTATTTTTATCTTATTCCCCTTTGCGTAAATTGGAACTTTGATCTTTTGTTTCACCCACTTTCCGTAAATACATTTGAATAAATAACATTTGAACTAAAATACATTTTTAAATAAATTTCAAATGTATTTACGAAAAGTGGATTAAAAAAAAGAGTTTTGATTTCCGTATTCTACAGTGCGAAATGCAGAAGTCAAAAAAATCTGTCTCATATTTTGTTTTATCTTATTTCCCGAATTCTGCTTTCCACATTGCGAAATGCGGAAATCGAAACTTTGATTTTTTTTTCATCCACTTTCCTTAGATACATTTGAATAAACATTTTAATTAAGATTCCGGCCAGAGTGGGACATTTTGATCCATCCATACTCAGTATGGCTACTCATGTGCCAATATGTAATGGGAGGTCCTTCGTAAGGGTTTTTTAATGAGTTTTTATTTTAATTATTTTATGTTTCCATTGTTTCCATTATTTTTTGTTTCCATTGTTTTCATTGTTTCCAATATGATTTCTGGTTAACCTGTTAATTTTTATTAATTTTTATATAAATTTAAATTATTTATAATTTCATTAACTCTCAACTCCAATTTAAGAGGTTTCCATGTCATTGTCCCGGAATATTAATATTGTAAAACAAATAAAGAATATGTATTTCCAAATTTATTATCGATATAATTATAATAAAAAATGGATTAAATTTATAATTATAATAAAAATGGATTGAATTTTTGAAGATTATGGATTCAAGCCGTTTGATTCATGTGTACATATTCAGAGCTTTAAAGATTGAGCTTTTAAATTTAATTTAACTTGCTTTCACTTGAAAAAATACTATTAATTAATTAACAAAAAATTATTAATTAAAATAAAAATCAATATATCTCAATGAGAAACAGGTCTCCTTCCCGATTTCCAATTTTTGGTGCAAATTGCGGAAGTCGGTTCCTCCACTTACGAAACACAGTTCCCGCACTTTCAATATTTTCCGATTCGGGATGCGGAAGTCAACTCATCCACTTACGAAACATGGGCCCCACTTTCAAGCTATGTTGAGTAGGATTTGCAGTCTCCCCAATTCTTCTTTTTTCAAAGCTGAATGGGCCCCAATTGCTCATCATGTTCTAACCATGGGAGAATCCTTTCCTTGGGCTTCCATTTTGTCCCTGGAACTTAGAACAGTTATCCAGGAGTATCAAAAGGCCTATGCCAAGAAGAAACCTAATTTATTCTTTTCAGCCTTCATTATCGATGCATTTTGTACTGAGTTCCACTTTCCCAATCTGGGATGGAACTGGATGTTATCAGCCCCACCTGTACACATTTTGGCATGCAGAACTATGGGATAACAACTATGTGGCCAGGTTCTAAAAAATTTGTGAAAACTTCCTTGGTCGTATTTATTTTCTAATCTTCAAAAGGGAAGCTCTAGCCTTCTCGCCTGAAGCCAGGAACCTTATTGCTACCATGGGTGATTGGTACATTGGAGAATATTTTTCATATATCAGAGTATGGGTTAGCAATACCGCCCATATGTTACCCAAATTTGTACCTGACAGGTTGGTTATTGAGGAAATATCTTTCCAGACAGTGACTGAAGGAGTTTACAAAAAACTTGTTGGACCCAAGAGAAGAGTTTGTCCTAAGTTTCCTCAGAACCTTGGACCACTGAGCATACCAACTTATACCTGGGCTACAGAACTTAGTAACCACATAGTTTCTCTAAAGTTGGGTTTTGCCAGTAAAAGACAACATGATCCCAACCGATTTGTTGATGCTCATCTCAAGTAGAACCATTTCAAAGTAGGTTATAGTCATGAAGAAGTACCAAATGATTCTATTTTCCAAGGAGTCAATACTTTTTCTGAAATTTTATCCAGAGCCAAAAGCAAAGAGGAATAAAGCTAGATCTTATGCTACCAGAAGGAAATCAGAGATAGTGTTCGAGCTTACAGAGCAATGGAATTGGATATTCTGGAGAAGATGAGAAAATGTCAAAAAGAAAAGGAGGCTCAAGCAGCTAAATATCCTTCAGTGACAACTAGGTCAGCCATGGATAAAGGTAAAGATTCTATGGAGGATGTCCCATAGGCATCTGTTGCTCAGCAGGTAAAAACCTTGATTCATACTTCTAAGCAGTATAAACAATAGTTAACAAAGATGTCCTTTATGTTAGACATTGAAAAAGTTGGAACTACTCAGCCTGCTGATAATGCCCAGGTAACTGCTACAAATCTTCAAGCACACTCTGATCAGACCATGGTTGAGGAGAAACCATACAAAAGATTTAAGATTAAGGTCTCTTCTATCCGAGATTCTACCATAGAATTAACCAATTATGATGTTGAAGAAGGAGGAACTTCTTCTGTTCCTGTTACTGAAGAGGTTGATGATGGTAACAATTTACAAGCATTTATGAATTTATTTAGTGGGAGTAACAGAAAATCATCCTCTGTTCCTGAGAGCACACATCCCACTCGATGGTATTTTTTTTTCTTTCATCAGCACTACTTCTTTCAATGATTCAACCCCTATCTGCTTTTCCTGTTGGATCAAATTTTTCACTTCCATTATCCCAGTTCTATCATGTTTTGACATGTGTAGCTTCTTCTATTACACCTATCTCTGTACAACCACCGATGTCGTCATCCACTACACTTCAAATTTTTAAGATTCCACTGCCCATTCCTTCCTTTACTTCATCATCATCCTCAGTTTCTGAAAAGGTTTTAATTCCTACCTAATCATCACTTTCAGCTGATACCATTCATGTTTCATCCCCTAAAACCTCTATTCCAATCACTACTTCAACTTCTGAAGTAGCTGTAGTCCAAAGTGGTTCTTCTCCTTTACTCTCTGCTCACATCACTATGCCTATGCATTTTGTTACCATCACTCAGACTTCTCCCTTGGTCTCCACAGGGATTGACATTTCTTATACTGATGAGGTAAGAGGTGAGTTTAATGAAGACATTGTAATCTCTCTTGGAGATTATCGTTATGACAAGTCTAAAAAAGTAGTGGTTAGAAGAGGTAACAAGAGAAGCAAAGATCAAGGTGATGTAGATACATCTATTAATGTGTCACAGTGGTCTAGGGACTGAAAACACAGTCTCATAAGAATTCAGACAATTAAGCATAAAATTGACAAAATGGTGCTGCAATGGAAGTAGCAGCTCTATATAATCAATGAATAATGAATAATACAATACAATGATAATGCAAGATGCATGAATACCAAGACAATTCGAATTCCCAAGGAGGTCATTCGAATTGAATGAATGGGTGTAGCTTAACTGACTGTAAGCCACAGTAAACACACTAGTTAACCAAATAATTAAGTCCTGATTGACTCAAATGAGTCCTAACTGAAGTCAGAGTGCAATAAATGACTGAGTCTAACTAAAAGTAGCTCAGACACATGGCATTGCATGCCAACCAACAAGTGGTAGCGCATCAATAACTCCAATGAACCCCGATGAGGTTAACTGAAGTCAAACTGGCCATCAAAGGTGGTTGGAGGTGCCCATATTGACTCCAGTTCATTAAATATTAACAAAATAATCAATATAATGAATGGAGGCACCTTTACCACTCAACTTAACTAATTGTAACCATCATTTAGCAATTAGGTGCATTTATGACACTCGGATCACCCCCAGAGTGCTCCAGTTATCCTCCTCGAATGAAGGAGAAGGCTTAGTTGGCCTCCTTGATTGAAGGTAGGCATGGGTGTGCTCATGCTGATGTCATAGTGTGCTCATCTGATGCCGATTAAGTCAATAAAACTTAGGATAGTGGTTTAACAAGGTCAAATTGACCAAATTAAGTGTGCATGGTGGGTAAATGTCTCCAACATCCCCCCTTAAGCTATACTCAAGAGAAGTAGAAACATAAAGTGCATGAAATGCTAGGTCCCTGGAAACTAAGTCCATAGTTCTCCCTGTACAATAAAAGTAACTAAAACAATGCTCAAGAAAAAATCTAAGTGAGGAAAAGAGGGAAACCCCAGTGGGAAACCCCCCCCCCCCCTCAAGATGAACACTGAAGGTAGTCTAATCACCCTGATGAACTCACCCCCAATAGTGAACGGAGGCAAGTGAACTTCTTTTCTGAAAATCTCTTGGTGAAGATGTCTGCGATTTGCTCATAAGTAGGGCAGTATTGCAGAATGATGGTCCTCTCATGCACTAACTCTCTGATGTAGTGCATGTGTATCTCTACATGCTTTGTCCTCTGCTTGGTAACTAGATCTGTGGATATCTTAATAGCACTTTGATTGTCACAAAATACGACAGTGGACAAAGTACTACCAAGATCAAACTCTGAAAGAATTCCTTGCAACCAAACAACTTGGATGCAAGCATTCACCACTCCTCGGCACTTGGCCTCTGCTGAAGACAATGCTATGGTGGCCTGCTTTTTGCTAGAACAGCAAATGGGGCCACCACCAAACATGAAGACAAATCCAAAAGTAGAATTCTGATCAATAGAATCACCCGCCCAATTGGAATCTGTGTAACCAACCAACTCTAGCTTGGAGTCTGCAGCATAGTGAATGTCGTAGGTCCTGGTTCCTTGAATATACTGGAGGATCCTCTTGGCTACCTTCCAATGAAGATCATGAGGCTGCTGCATGTATATTGACATAGCATTCATGGCATAATAGATGTCAAGCTGAGAATGAGTCAATTAGAGCAAGCTACCTATCAGATGTCAATAAATAGTGCAATCTATGGGAGGTGTGCTTTTTCCTTCTTCAAGGATGATCCCTGAAAGGAAAGGGAATGGATTGCCTTACATTCAGCTATGTTAAAATTGACTAACAGGTCTGATATGTATTTGGTCTGAGTGACCATTATTCCATCAAAATTTTGCTCAATTTCAAGCCCCATAAATTGCTTCAAGAGCCCCAAATCGCTCATTTCAAATGCACTGTGGAGAGTAGTTTTGATTACTGAAATAAAAGTAACTGTGCTACCTGTAATCAGTAAGTCATCAACATATAAAACAATAATAATCAAATGACCATAAAAATGCTGTATATGCACATTTGGATCTGATTTACACCTTTGTAAGTTTTGCGAGAGAAGGAAGGCATCCAGCTTGGAATACCACTCTCTTGGGGCCTGTTTTAACCTGTATAGTGACATCTTTAGCTTGCAAACCAAAGATGGATCATAAATGTAGCCCTAGGGATGCTTCATGTATATCTCCTCATGAAGGTCTCCATGCAGAAAGGCATACTTAACATCCATATGATGCGCTTCCAGTGTTTAGATGCTGAAATTGCCAAAACTAGGCGGATGGAGTCCATTTTTGCAACCGGTGCAAAAGTCTCATGGTAGTCCACACCTTGGACCTGGGAGAAACCTTTTGCTACTATCCTTTCATTATATTTGCATATGCTTCCATCTGTAGCAACCTTAGTTTGAAACACCCACTTGCATTGAACCAATTTCCTCCCCGGAGGAAGAGAAACTAGCTCCCAAGTAGTGTTTTTCTGAAGAGAATTAATCTCTTCATCCATGGAAACTTGCCATCTCGGATCCTTCCAAGCATGGTAGTAAGACTTAGGGTTTGAAATTATCATCAAATAACAATATTTAGATAGAAAATAATCAGGACAAAAGAGCGCAATACCTGCTCTTTGCAAATCAGACCAGGTTCTCCTTGGATCATCCAAATTTCCAATGTTATCTCCTGCGGAGGAGAGTGTCCGTCGGGCCCAAGTTGGGAGATGATTTTGTACTTCAGGTTCTGATTCAACATCTAATGTTTGTTTTACAATGATATCAAAAAATCATAGGACCCAAATCAGGGTCATCACCCCCAATTACATCATCCAAATATTCAATAGAATAGGAAGGAAATTTAGCAGTTTTCTCCTTCACTAGTTCTACCTCGTGAAGGGGCTCATCGAACATGACACTCCTTTCAATGATAATCTATTTTGTTTTGATATCAAGCAGCTTAAAACCTTTATATTCATTGGGATATCCGATAAACAGACATTCAATGCTTTGCGGTTGCAAATCCCTCCTTTTATCAAGTGGAACTCGGGCCCATGCAGTGGACCCAAACACCCTCAAGTTCGACACATCCGACTTGTGCCTAAAATATGCTTCGAAAGGGGTCTTCGCTTTCACGGATGAGTGTGGGAATCTATTTTGAATATATGTTGCAGCATGCATGGCTTCCACCCACAAATTTGTAGCCAACTTCTTTGATTCTAACATACAGGTGGTCATCTCCTTGAGAGACCGATTCTTCCTCTCCGCTACACCGTTCTGCTGGGGAGTGTAGGGGACTGAATGTTGGATCTGAATACCACTTTGGGAACATATATGATGTAACTCATTACTGACATACTACCCTCCATTATCATATCTCAAAATCTTGATCTTTTTTCCAGATGCATTCTCAATCAAGGCCTTCAATTCAGTGAATTTTACCAAGACTTTCGACTTCATTTTGATAAAAAAGACCCATGTGTATCTTGAAAAGTCCCAATGAAAGTCAGAACGTACTTTGATCCATTCATGGATGTGATAGGCATGGGACCACTGATATCATAATGTATTAGTCCCAATATGCATGATGCTCGACTTGCCTTCCCCCGATCAAACTTATGCTCAGGGTGCTTTCCAACAACATAGCCTTTGCAAATTTCGATGGTAGCTTTGATGACCGGGAGGCCTTCAACCATAGAATTCTTCTGTAATTGCTGCAAGTATTTAAATTTCATGTGGCCGAACCTCTCATGCCACAGTATACTAACTTCATTTCCATGAGTCATCAATGCGGTGGGCTTTGCATCCACCACAAAATGGGAGAACTTGTAGGATTTTGCATGATGGTTTGCAAGGCCTTTTGCTACAAGTTTTCCAGATGCAAGTTCTGTGATCTCTACATCATATGGGCTAAAGGAGACTCTCTTGGCCACTCCCGTATGTGTCATTTGATAAACACTTAGGAGGTTTGATGCAAGATATGGTAAATACAGAACATTGGAAAAATAACCATGCTCAAGATCTACAGTACCTTGTCCTTCGGATATGATTGTGGATTCATCCCCCATGTGGATGTGAATGGACTTGCTGGTCTCCAAATATGAGAAAGAGTCTCTTTCAGCCATCATGTGATTTGAAGCTCCAAAATCTATCAAAAGAGCTTTGGACTTTGAAGTGCTTGCCATGAGAGCATGATCTCTTTCATAATGTGGTTCCCGATCTTGCTAATCTCTCCTCTGAAAGATTTCCGAAAGATTGATGTGATTTTTCTCAAGAAGAGAAGTAGCTTAATCTAGTTTCTTTGTCATGCAGGCATGTTCAGGGTGGAAGCCCTTCTCGCAATATGAACACTCGACTTTTTCCTTTTCATGATGCCCTTTGCTTTTGTTCTTCTTCGAGCCAGAAGGATCTTCATGCTGCTGGTTTTCAACTTTAGGCTTAGGAGCTTCGAATTTAGTTTTTGGGTTCTTTTGCTTCTTTCCTTTACCCTTTAGATCTTTGGCCCCTAGACATAGAGGGCTTGATCACGAGAGGATGTGATGATCCCCATCTGGACAAGGTTATCATGTTCACTTGTTAGGGACTCAACGAAGGCATTGAGTGAAGGCATCTTCCATCCAAGGGTTGTAATATTCCCTACACGGAATGTAGAGACAAACACCGAATAATCAGCTCCAAGTTTGGAGAGAATGGCGAGGATGAGCTGATCATCGTCCTTCTCCACCTTACACTGCTTCAATAGTAAGACAATGTGCTTGAACTTTGTGAAAAAATAATTTAAGGTCTCGAAATTGGAAGGTTGGAGAGACATCAACTCGTTTTCAAGCTGGTATACTCTCAAATCATCCTATTTTCCATACAGGGTTTCCAATTTGTCCCAAATTTCCTTTGGAGTATTCAATCCCCAGAGATGGAAAAGAAGATCCCGGGAAATAGAGAGGCACAAGAATCCAAATGCTTCATCTATCTTGTTCAAGAATCTAGCTTTATATGTCACATGAGTAGGCTCTTCTTCAATGTCCATAGTGACTCGGTAGAGTCCTCTAGCACATAGTTGGATCTCCATATCTCCTTTCCATGAATGGAAATTGAACAGAGTTAAGAGTTCGAGGGAAGAAGCCATCTCAAACTGCTGGAGCGAATGCTTTTCACCTGTTAAAACCTATAAATCATGACAAAAGGGGCACCGTAAGGTCGAAAAACCTGTACATTTTAGGATTTCATCACACCCAACATAATTGATCAAGAAAGCTTGATCAACAATTCCTTAACTTGGGGTATTAAGTGGTAAGCCTTTGCTTCTGGTGCAGTGCTAGAATTTTGAGATTTGCTCAAATTTTCATGCAATATCTGTCAAAAACCATGTTTTTGAGAGATCTGAGCCTTGTCCCGCCGTGAGCTCTGATACCATATTAATTTGTCACAGTGGTCTAGGGATTGAAAACATAGTCTCACAAAGAATTCAAACAATTACGCATAAAATTGGCAAAATGGTGCTGCAATGGAAGTAGCAGCTTTGTATAATCAATGAATAATGAATAATACAATACAATGATCATGCAAGATGCATGAATTCCAAGACAATTCAAATTCCCAAGGAGGTCATTCGAATTGAATGAATGGGTGTAGCTTAACTAACTATAAGCCACAGTAAACACACTAGTTAACCAACTGATCAAGTCCTGATTAACTCAACTAAGTCCTAACTGAAGTCGAAGTGCAATAAATGACTGGGTCTAACTGAAATTAGCTCAGACACATGACACTGCATGCCAACCAACAAATGGTAGTGCATCAATAACTCCAATGAACCCCGATGAGGTTAACTAAACTTAAATTGGCCATCAGAGGTGGTTGGAGGTGCCCATGTTGACTCTAGTTCATTAAATATTAATAAAATAATCAATATAATGAATGGAGGTGCCTTTACCACTCAGCTTAATTGATTGTAACCATCAGTTAGCAATTAGGTGCATTTATGACACTTAGATCACCCTGAGAGTGCTCCAGTTAGCCTCCCCGAATGAAGGAGAATGCTTAGTTGGCCTCCTTGACTAAAGGTAGGCATGGGTGTGATCATGTTGATGTCATAGAGTGGTCATTTGATGCCAATTAAATCAATAAAACTTAGTATAGTGGTTTAACAAGGTCAAAATGACCAAATTAAGTGTGCATGGTGGGTAAATGTCTCCAACAACATCTCTCTCTAACTAGGTAGTGTGGACTCAACAGTCTGGTGAACCGTAGGTGGATGCTACAGATACTGCTTCTGCCTTGGGAGCTTTCATAGGTGCAAAATTCCATGATATTAATAATTTCAATAGCGAGTTTGACAAGAAAAAAGAAGAAATCGCTAGATTGAAAGAAGAACTTGAACATGTTAAAAAGGAACATGAGGTTTATGTTACTGGTTTAATGAAGATATCCGAAGACAAGCAGAATGAGCTAGAGGTGAAGAATGCCTCTATTTAGGGGATTTGCTAGTTGAAAAGACTGCCAATGCTGACTTCGTAAAGAGAATAGCCTTGCTTGAGAAGCAATGTGAAGATGCAACTGCAAGTGCAACTTCATCTTCGTTCTCTAAGTTCTCACAGGAAGAATTTAAGGAAATGGCTCTGAACACTAATCAAGAGCATTATGAATTAATTACTAAGTTGTTCAAAACTTTGGATAGTATTTTTGAGACTCATCTTGCTTTTGATAAGATGTCTACTACTCTGGAAGATTAGGTAGAAATAAGGGAGAAGGATTCTAAAGCATATGATGATGTTGTAGATTGGCAAAGATACACGAAAGATAAGCTTGAGAACATCACTATTCTTACCAATTTCCAGCTGAAGAAGGTCAGAATCATTTTGTGTGCTTGGGAATATCTGAATGAAACAATTGGTGAAGCTATCAAGATGGCGCAAGCTATCTGTGGGAGAAGGTGGTATGCTGCTGATAATTTAATGGACACTTTGTTTTTTCCTGTAATGGGTCTCATTGAGAAAGCATGCCCAGCGAAACTTGTGATTGAACAAGTTGAACAACGCAAAGGTGAGACAAAAGACAAAATCCAGGGACTCAGTCATATCGACATTGATGATGTGGATCAATTAATAAAACAACCACTTGCTATTGAATGGAAGATCCATATCTACATTCGTATTTGGCATAAATTGGCAAAGAATGAACTAGAAGATCATAAATGTAATGTTCAACTTGGACTTGAATCCGTTGACTATCCCAACATAGGAGAACTGTTGGAAATTTGGAAAATATGGAGAGATTTTCTTGGATATTAGCTTTATTTGGTTTTCTTGATCCCATTTTGAAGGGAATTGATTCTTTTGTAATAGTTATTTAAGGGGTAATCTTCAGATGTATTAGGAACTTTTGGAAGGGGAAAGATTTGGACAAGAGACTGAACATACCTCTGTGTACTTGAGGTTTATGTAATTTCTCACAGAACTTAATTTAAAAACAATATTTATATCATTTCACATCTCTTGTTATTGATTTGATTAATTTTCTTTAACATATCATGGTTTTTCCCGTTTCAGATAGATCAGTATCGTTGCTAGTTTCTTGCAATTAATAGATGCATTTATGAATAACTTTGATTTCTCTTTGTTACTGATTCATGCATTGATGAAGCTTTAAAAGAATTTATTATGTTAACTATCTTTATCTATTTCTGCAAATGATTTAACAGTGAAATTTCGAAAGATAAACATGTTGATTTTTCAATCAATTTGCATTTGATTCTTGCACAGGACATTTCAATGCCTTACAGTTTGCATTTTCACCCTTTGTTGTAAGTCTTAGACACCTTTTCATCCACCTACACAACTGAGGCTTCAACAAGATATGAAAATAAAAAAACTAATATAAATAATTAACATGAGAATTAAGAGATTTAACTAGTATAAAGAATTAGCATTAGAATTAAGTCAAAGATTTAATGGACATGGATAAGAATTGAATTGTGTTTTAATTAAATTTAAAAGGAATAAATTTTGTTGAATAAAAGCTAAATAAATTATGATATAAAGTAATTAAATTGAAGTAAAAGTTAAAAAAAAAGATATATGAGAGGAGTTTTAAAATAATAACTGATTAAATTTGGTTAATTATAAGTTAAATAATATTATTAGAGGAACTTGGATTAACCCAGAAAACAACTTCGACCGGACATTTAAAATCTTGAAGCATGGGTTTTATAAAGATGAAAAGAGCAAACTAAAATTAGTAGTTCCGAAAAACTAAGTTGAGGAGCCGACCCAAAAACAGATCGAAGTTCCACATCCCACTTTCTGCAATGCGGAAAATGGAAAACGGATGAAAACAAAATTGCGGGAAAAAAAGGAAAGTTCAGATTTCCGCATTCCGCAGTTCGGAATGCGGAAATGCGGAAATAAGATAAAAAAAATATGAGACATACTTTTCCATGTTTCGCGTTCCGCAGAGGAACACAGAAATTGGGAGTTACAAGCTAGTAATAAAACTATATGTATTTCTGATTTCCGCATTCCGCAGTGCAGAACACCGAATGTGAAATGCGCAAATAAAAAATTGTGGGCAGTTTTTTGTTCTTTCATTTCATATGGGCATCCTTGCTCATGTATTTTTTATTTGGGTTCAAATCAGATCCCCCAAAACTATATTCATCGGTAACAAGAATGAGCGATCCCTCTGAATAATGATTTAGGATGAGCAAACCCTCAGAATTTGTACAGAACATTCAGGGTTGAATCCGGGAGTAGACTAGATGTATGAATACCTATGGCCAAATAAACTAGCTTATGACTTAAACCTTGGCTGTGAAAGGTGTATATCAATATGCTTAAGACCCAAATCCAAAACTATATATATATTCTTGTTTTCTTTTATTCAAATATCAGTTTCCTCTTTCCACAGTGCGGAAATAGGAAATACAAAAAGTTGTATTACTAACTTGTAAATTCCGATATCCGTGCTCCGCACTGTAGAATGTGGAAATCGAAAATACATAAAGTTTTATTACCCTCAGAATTTGTACAGAACATTCAGGTTTGTTTTAAATTGAAGTAAAAGTTTAAAAAAATGATATATGAAAGGAGTTTTAAAATAATAACTGATTAAATTTGGTTAATTATAAATTAAATAATATTATTAGAGGAACCTGGAAAAATCCAGAAAACAACTCCGGTCGAACATTTAAAATCTTGAAGCATGGGTTTTCTAAAGATGAAAAGAGCAAACTAAAATTAGTAGTTCTGAAAAACTAAGTCGAGGAGCCGACCCAAAAGCAGATCGAAGTTCTGCATCCCACTTTCTGCAATGTGAAAAGCGGATGAAAACAAAAATTGTGAAAGTGGAAATCCGAAAATAAGATAAAAAATATGAGAAAAATAATTTTCCGTGTTCCGCATTCCGCAGAGGAACACGAAAATCGGAAGTTACAAATTAGTAATAAAACTTTCCGTATTTTCGATTTTCTGCATTTCGCATTCCGTAGTGTGGAACACAGATATCACAATTTACACGGATTTCACATTCCACATTACGTGTTCCGCACTGTGGAAAGAGGAAGTCTAATTCGGTTGCTTTTGGCCATTTGGAGGATTTGGATACAGATCTAGATAAAGTGTGGGCAGTTTTTTGGGCAACCAGGGCTTGCTAACAGGAAATTCTTAATGTGCATGGGAGTTGATATTAGGGCAAGGGATGAGGGGGATATGGTTAATTTTAATTCGTAATTCCTTGTCCTTGGAGGGGTCCTTTCGAAACATTATTCGCAAGGGAAATCAATGCATCGATGATTCTCCCCTCCGTGGATCTTCAACAACATTTGAAATAAATCCATTGATCTTTAGCATTGCAACTAAGAATCACAACATGTGGAAAAACAATGCTATTGGAACACTTTGCTACCTGAAATTCAACAAATATATTACTAATTCGCAACTGAATTCACACCTATGTACCCGTGAATACAATGATTTGTGTTTTCTTTTTCATATTGCTTTTATAATTTTCAACTTACTTTGCATCATCAATGAGTGATTTGTGTTTTCTTTTTCATATTGTTTTTAGAATTTTCAAATTACTTTGCATTATCAATGACTTTATATGAGAGCTGCATCATTTATATGTATCTTCACAAAAGAAGGTACCCTGCAGGCAAGTCACTGAAGCCGTTAGATTCATCCCCATGATTTTGTTTTAAAGAAAGATGAAGGAAATCTAGAGAAAGTTGAATTGGCGGCTCCATCTATCGACGCCAAAGATACAAAAGGGACATAGAGCCCCCCTTATCATTCAGAAAGGCAGTCAAATTGGATTCAGATGGATCACTGCTTAACTCGACCGTAGAAAACTTGGATAACATGTTCTCCTGGAATGGCATTTTCTGCAGAAAGCACACAAAACGAGTGGTTTCCATGACACTGTCAAGATTGGGATTCCAATGAGAGGAAAATACCGATAATTATCAAGCAGATGGATTGAGCAAGACAGAGATGGAAGATTGAGCAAGACCGATCCTTAAATAAGAGAAAACGGCGATAATTATCGCAAAAAAAATCAAGACCAACAATCAAATAAGCAATCTCTCAATGACACGAAGCCATAAACCAAAACCACACATAAACTGTATTGCCAAAAAATACATAGCTGAATAACAATCAATACCAAGCTCAAAACACCGGAGCATCGAAACTAGGATTGTGAGCTTTGATGAAACCCATAAGCTATAGCTGCAACGGTGGGTTCATTAATGATTGCGATGACATTAGGGCCAACAGAAGATTTGGTAGCCTTCCTTTGAGAATTATTAAGTGCTTGAAGGAAACTTGGAGAACACGTCTAGAAGAAGGAAGACCAAGCACGCAATTGCGAGACAATTGTTCCACTGTCATTCGGCAATAGACAAAACACATGTCAAAACACGTGTAGGAATGTTAGTGGCCACGAAGACAAGGAATCTTGCAAGACTGCGTCTCCATAGGGAAAACGCCTTCGGCGTAATTAAAAATCATTACAATTTTAAGTTTTGAAAATCATTCTATTTATAAGTTTTGAAAGTACTTATTGATTAATTTTAAATCTCAAAACCTATTTATATGAGTTTAGAAAAAACGAAATAGAGGGGAGTGGCTGTTTTTAAGGAATTCTATGCTTAAGAAGATATTAGATCCTCTATTAAAAAAGCTAGAGTTTATGAGGTTCATTTCCCAATCGATGGTTTGATGATTTTTTTTTTAATTATTATTATTATTATGTATCTTGTCAATAGGACTTTATGCGGGGTTGGTATTTTTTTGGGATAAAGATAGATATTATAAACTTTGGATGCTATGTTGTTTTGGCTCCAACACTCAAGGGTGAGCTTCTTTTTCTGGCTCCTTTTTTTAGCTTAGACAATATCAAATATTTTGGTCACTAGAAGGTTATCATTGACTCCTTAATTCTACTCTCTCTGCTTGTCTTAAGCATGATGACCAACTGTTTCAAAAATATTTCCTAATTAATTGGTTGATTTGTTGTCTAAAAAAGCCTTTTTGGAGATTGAAGGGTTCTATCTCTTTGAGTTTTGGTCTAGTGGTTTTCTTTCTTCCAAAAGACATTTCCATACTGTTATGTCCTGAGTTCGTGTGACCTAGCATTGTGTTTGTTGGTTGACTATGGTGTTGTTTTGAACTATGGACTAGCTCCTTCTTTGCTCCTCATTTTTGGGTCTTTGGTATATCTTCTTTACCTATGGTATTTGTCTTTAAAGGATTCTATAAGACGTATTTGTTGTGGGCCTTTTAATATTTATGTACTACTTTTTATATAATTCAATAAAATATAGAAAAAAACTAAATACAATTAAAAAAACAAAAATATTTCAAAAAAATAATGAAAGATTGGAGCGTACCTTGCACAGGAATATATGAATTCATTTTTAAATTTAGCTACAAGACCATTTTTCTATACATTACTTTTTTTATTATACAATTGATGATTGAGAAACGTTTTGACTTTGTGACACACTATAAAATCTTCCGAGTATTACTCCAACAGAGTGTTGCATGGCTAAGTTTTAAAGATATTAGTCCGGACAAATCTCAATTTTATCATACAAAGTGGGAACCTGATGAGTTGGAGGTACTACACCAACTCTTTACATTTGATATTCTGCCTCTTGAACATGGGTTCAGATACCTAGAATTTTTTCTGAAGCCAAATGATTATAAGATCAGGGACTGGATTTGGCTGCTTAAGAGGATTGAGACTCGCATTGGTATTTGGGGACATCGTTTCTTATCTATTGGAGGTAGACTCATATTGACTAAATCTGTCCTGGAAAGCATTCCTGTATATTGGTTCTCCCTTACATGGATTCCAAGAGCTATTCAAAAACAGATTCAGAGCAGATTGACGAGATTCATATGGTCTAGTTGTAATGATAAGCCTTCTATATGCTTGGCAAGATGGGATTTATTGGCAAATCCTAAAGAATGTGGAGGATGGGGGCTAAAGGACATCGGTGACTTTGGAAGAGCACTAAATGCTAAAAACTTGTGGCGATGCTTATTCGTACCATGCCTGTGGCATCGGGTGATCTCTGCCAAATACATACGGGGATGGGCTATAGGTGAATGGATCAGATTAGTTGAGTATGACATGAGGAACATCTCTAATGTATGGAGGGCACTACTGAAGGCGATGCCTATATTGAAACAGTGGATGGCGTGGCGACCTGGTGATGGGTGGAGCATTAAGGTGGGAAGAGACCCTATTGTGGGAATGGCTGGATCTTTCAGACTGTCGGATCCACTTTTGACTCATTTGCTTGATAAAAGAGTATATTATTTGGCTCAGGCAGCAAATAATTATGATGGTGACAACTTCACGCGATGGGCAGATGCTCAGGAATTAAATCTTACTGGAACTCTGGCTACTGAATGGAATGATTATACTTACAAGCTTAGGAACTCCGGTTTAAGTCTGAACCATTGCAAAGATTCTCTGTTCTAGAGTAAGAATGTGAAAACAGGTACTATCTCTGCGGCACTGGCATATAAATCTACTATTTCTACCACATTCTCAGAATGTATTCCTATAACCACTTATACTATGAAACGAGAACTCGACACAGTTCTCGTTTTTCTCTCTCCTAATTTTAGTAGCTATTTTTACCCCCGTTTCAAAAATGGTT